>JANHFO010002017.1:50313-61768 GCA_032468095.1 Pareas carinatus
ACCTATTTTGTAAACATAGCCTGCCAAATTTTCAGTTGACCCTACTCTCTATTTTGAAGATGTCATCCAGAACTTCCTTTCCATACCTTTCTGATAGCCTCATCAAAAGTACTTTCTCATTGCTTATTTCTAAATCCTGATTATTGAGTAAGCAGGTAATAAATACAACTTTCCTGCGTGGGATATATTGGTACTATTTGATTGCCAATAGAGATCGGTGATGAAATACCCTTCATGTTTACTTTACAGATAAGCAAACCAGTTGGACTCCTGAATGGAAGAGCATGGTAACTTGGTTTTTAGTCATATATGCACTCAAAGAACTAACTTGCCGACACATTGGTCCATGAATATTTACTGTCTTCTGAAAAGCTTTCCCCCCTCCTCCAAACTACCTTTTCTCTCTCTCCAAATTATAAGGTTTGGGGTCGATAATGATAGTTTGTTGTTATTTTGTTCACTTTTGAACAAAGAAAGAGAATATTATTCTAGGATTTGTCTTTTTTGTAACCTATAGAATATACTGGGAGTTCATATATTGTTTTTCTGTGACAGTCACAGCTAAAGGTATGTGTGCATTACATTCTGGATGATTTCTTACCTTGGAGTGGATGGTTGAAATTATTCTATTTCACTATTTCACAGTTATTATTCAAACACAGGTTTTTTTCTTATAATTTTTTTATTTCAGTAATATTGTGCCAATGGCCAGTAGCTGCTTAATTAAGAAAGGGGCACGTAAGAACACTTAAAAGGGGCTACAAGACAGTGTTCTCTCTATAGCCTCCGCCTCCTCCTTCTGTTGAAGTTCTCCAGCACTTATAAAAAGTAAAAAAATATGTGTGCATGTGTATCCCCTTCACAGGTCATACGTGGTCGCCTTGCCAGAAGGTACCCACTTGTGGCGACACATTGACGAACTGAGGGGAGCGGCGACGCATAAGGCCTCGCTGGGTGGAAACAGCCTGGGGCCTAATGTAAACATTCCTCCCCCCATAGAAATGCCTGAAGAAGAAGACGGGGACTTACCGGATCGTTGGTTAACAGGATCAGCAGGAACCAGAGAAGGGTCTTCAGTGCGGGAAGAGGCTGCCCCCGGAGTCTCTCAGAATCCGCCAGCAGCAGATTCGGAGGCTCAACCTCCTCCACCACACCACCAGCGCAGACTGAACTGTGCAGGCCCTGAAGGGTAGTGAAACACCCCGCCTATCTGGATGACTATGTGTACCCCGGCTAAACCATCTATGGGATAGGGGTGTTGGATCTGGGACTTACCAGTCATCCAGGAGTCAGAGGCTGCAAGTCCCCCTCCCCTGTGTGGTTGCCCTATAAGGGAAAAACTAGTCGATTAAATGATGATTGGTTAAGGAGCTCTTAGGCGTGCCAAGTATACAAGCCAGCAGCCAAGGTTTCTTTGCTGCTGGAGTTCTGACTGTTACTTGTTTAATAAAAGCCTGCTGAAGCACCTATGCTTCCAGTTTTCTGTGTCCCACGATACTTCAACATGGAACAGCTTTCTCATTACTTTTAATCCCAAAGTATCTTGTACGTACAAATGAATGCGGATTTTCTTATGGGTAGAATTTGGGCTTCAGATATACATTGCCGGCTCAGGGCTTCTTTCGTGGATCGAACCACATGCTCGACCATGCCATTGGCCGCCGAATTATGGGGTGCAAAAAGTGCATGGTGGATCCCCCTATCCCCTAGATATTGTTCTAGGGCCCCTGAAGTTAATTGGGGGCCATTATCCAAAACGATTACATCCAGAAGGCCGTGGGTGGCAAAGAGTGAGTTAAAGACTTTAATCACAGCCTTGGAGGTGGTCGATGGCATTAACCGAACCTCCAGCCACCTGGAGGAAGCATCGAACACCAAGAAAAAATTTTCCCCATAGAAGGGCCCAGCAAAGTCAACATGTAATCGCGACCAGGGCCCCGACAGCCGTTCCCACTCCTTGGGGGATACTTTGGGCAAGGCTGGTCTCGATTCCTGACAAGGGGCACACCTACCCACCCAATCTTGGATTTCAATGTCCATTTTGGGCCACCAAAGATTGCCCCTTGCCAAGGCTTTCATGCGGTCAATGCCTGGGTGGTCCTCATCGAGGATGGTCTGGGTGGTCCTCATGGAGGATGGCTAGAACTCAAGGCTTGAGGGCCTCTGGTTGGATGACCCTCTCACCCCACAGGACACAGCCATCTTGTGCCAAAAGTTCTGTTTGATGAGTCAGATAGGGTTTGAATTCTTCGCTTTGGGGCCGTGCCGGCCAGCCCCACAAAATTCGAGACAAAATCATCCGTAAAGTTTTGTCCCTGGCCATGACCTTGCGGTGACCAACCCGGGTTGGTCCAACTCTATCAAGAGGACAGGGCACTCCCCCCTCTCGAAATCCACAGCGGTGGCCAAAGGGCAGCGGCTCAGGGCATCTGCATGACCCAGGGACTTCCTTGGGTGGTAAACAATGTTGTAAGAATAAGCACCCAGCATAAGAGCCTCGGGAATATGGCCAGAGGAGTGAGACGGTCAGCCGCTAACAGACCAAGTAACGATTTATAGTCTGTCAGTATGGTGAAACAGCGGCCATACAAGTACTTGTGAAAATGCTTGACCCCCGCTATAATGGCCAGTGCTTCCTTATCGACCTGGCTATAATTTCGCTCAGGTGCGGATAAGGTGCGTGAGTAGTAGGCGATAGGAGCTTCCCTACCCGAGGGGAGTCTATGGCTTAACACTGCCCCCACTCCGAAAGGGAAGCATCGCACGATAGCACCAGGGGTAAAACATTATTATAACGGATGAGAAAACTGTCTGCTGATAACAATTTCTTAATCCCTTGGAAGGCAGCGTCCTCCTTCCGGCCCCACACCCAGGTGGCATCCTTCGTTTACAGTTTGTGCAGGGACTCTGCCGCTGTGGCCGTATGCTTCAGAAAAACCGCATAAAAGTTCAGGAGCCCCAGAAAGGCTTGCAGTTCAGTCTTTGTTGTTGGTGTTGGGGCCTCATGGATGGCTCTAGCTTTCTCAGCGGTGGTGGATGCCCTTGCCATCTATTCTAAACCTGAAGAACTTTACCGCTGGCACCCCAATTTGGCATTTCTTAGGTTTCAATTTTAGTCCTGCTTCCCTAAATTTACTTAAAATGGCCCTCAATCTGGAGGAGAGTTGCCCTTCATCCTTTGCAGTGATGAGAACATCATCGAAACATGGCACTACACCTGGAATCCCACAGAGCAGCCGCTCCATCGCACTCTGAAAGATTCCAGGTGCAGTGCTGATGCCAAATTGCAACGAGTGCACTTAAAGGGCCCCCTATGGGTCACAATTGTCTGGGCTTCAGCTGCCTCGTCATCCACCAGCAGCTGCTGGTAGGCCTGTCCGAGATTGAGCTTCTCAAAGACTTTCTCAGGGCCCAAGAAATGCAGCAAGTGCTGAACCACCGGAATGGGATAAGCACTCTGTTGGAGCCCTTTATTCAGTGTGCACTTGTAATCGGCACAAATCCACACTGAACCGTCTCCTTTAATGGGTGTGACTATAGGGGTCTCCCATTTTGCATGATCAGTAGGGACTAACACACCCTGCCTGATCAGTTCGTGCAATTCCCTAACAATTTTGGGCCGCAAAGCGAAGGGAACTCTCCTAGCCTTTAGCCTAGTTGGAGCTATAAGGGGTTCCAAATTAAGGGAGATTGAAGTGCCCCGGTACTTGTCCAGTTCCTCAGAAAACACATCTTTAAATTCCTGGATCAGGCCTTGGCTCCAGTCAGTGCCCACGGTGCAGACTCCGGTCAGTTCAAACCCCAGAGGTTTGAACCACTTCATGTCTAGGAGGGCTGAAAGTCACCCCCCCATCACAGTCAGGTTCAGTTGACTGTTGAATCTTTTGTAAGTAACCTGGACTGCCAGTCTGCCCAGGACAGGAATGGAATTTCTCTGGTAGTCGGTTAAACGGAGAGATTGTGGTTTGATTTCACGACACTGGATGTTTGGGCACAGTTGTTTCAGGTGAGCCCAGGAGATCATCGTAATCTCTGAGCCCGAATCAACCTTCATCGGGCAGAGAGAGACATTAATTGAAACATTTGCAGATAACTTCGTGTTGCAAGTTGTAGCCTTCTGGTTATATTGTATCTGAAATGTATCCGTGGCTTCTCTTGCCGGCTTGGATTTCCATGATGCCTTTTTCCCTCGCTCTGGCTTGGTATTAGCGGGTTTTCGGCTCGGGTGATTGAGGCTGGGGGATGGTCATTGGCTGGGGCGCTCTACAAATTTGCACCAGGTGGCCTCATCTCCCACAGTGGCGGCAATTAGCATTTTTGAATCTGCAGTTAGCCCTAGGGTGGAACTCTCTGCAGCAGCTGCAATTTTTTGCTCTTTCCATTTGCTTGGAGACCTGGTGGACTTCGTCCTCCTTGTCGTCTGACGGTTCCTCCAGCTGGTCACTGGCGCAAGCTTGGTGAAACCTCGGTGGTAGGCTTCTCAGCTGCTGTCCTCCAGCAATTCATTGGAGGGCGTCCGCTGCTGAGGCCGACAACTCTGCAGCCAGGGCTTCATCAACGGCCAATTCAAATGTTAATTTTTTGTTTGCTAGCAACAGACGCTGCAGCTTTACATCCCGTATTCCAAAGATTAGTTGACTCAGCAGTGCTTCGTCGAGGTTCTGGAATCTGCAATGGGCTGACACCCGTCTTAGCCCTGCCAAGAACTCGCTAATGGATTCCCCTGGCTTTTGCAGTCTATGCTGGAATTTGTGGCGCTGCACCCACATGGAGGGGGCCAGGGTGTAATGGGCTGTTAATTTCTTGATTAGATCCTTCCAAGGGATCTCTTTGATTGTCATCAGCTCAGTCAAGTTGGTAGTCATCTCGAAAACGTAGTTCCTGCAATTGCTTAGGAACAGTGCCTTTTTTCTTTTTTCAGGAAAATCATCTGGGGTGTGGGCGTCTATATAAAAGTTGAATCGAGACAAATACGCTGCCCAATGCTCCTCTACTGGGTTAAATTTTGCCGGGGGTTGTACAGTTGACATTTTTCTTCGTTTTATTTTCCTTTCACTCCGTGCAGTGATCTTTTCTGTTCAATCCAGCTGAAGTAGGCACCTGTCTCACCTTGAATTTCCTCCCTATTTTAATCCCACCTTCATCGCCAGGGTGAAGTATCGTGGGACACAGAAAACTGGAGGCATAGGTGCTTCAACAGGCTTTTATTAAACAAGTAACAGTCAGAACTCCAGCAGCAAAGAAACCTCGATTGCTGGCTTTTATACTTGGCGCGCCTAAGAGCGCCTTAACCAATCAGCATTTAACCGGCTATTTTTTCCCTTATAAGGCAACCACACAGGAGAGGGGGACTTGCAGCCTCTGACTCCTGGATGACTGGTAAGTCCCAAATCCAAACCATGTGAACCCTTTTTGGTTGGTCAGAAGCCCCTCCCCTTCAATTTTGTTCTGTCTGAGACAAACTAAGTATCTTGTGAAAGGATTTGAACCTAGGGCAGTGATGGAGAACCTATGGCATGTGTGCCACAGCGGGCATCCAGAGCCCTCTCTGTTGGCACGTGAGCCAAGTTGTCCCAGCATCACCCCAGAACTGAGCATGCTCAGAAAGAGAATAACAGTGTCAGGCGATGATGTCACGGGGCCCTACGCATGCTCAGAAAGAGAGTAGCGGCACTGGGCAATGATGTCACAGGACCAGGTGATGCTGTCACGAGTCATCAGTCATTAGCTGTGACTCATCTGGGCACTCGGTGCCTAAAAGATTAATCATCGCTGACCTAGAGTCGTTCATTAAAAAAAATCCAAATTCCACAGGCAATTGGGGTTTAAAAACTAGTGAAGTAGGAGTCAGTAATGTTTAATTCAGGCAAAACCAGAACACTCTTTGTATAATTCTGGTTGGCCCTAACTGCTCAAGTATGAACTTTAGAGATTCTTGATATATTTCTTGATATATTTTTATGGCATTCCTAGAAGTCAGCTTTTCTGATTTTGTGTCATATTTGTGAAAAACTAAGCTAGATCAGTTTATCTAGTTTTTCTGAGAAATCTAAGTTGTGCTTTACCTTACTGAAGTAGTATTTTGTTTTGAAATAACGTCTTATTTCTACTCTGACTATTCTAGTTATCTTTTTTGGAACAGATGATGTAAATTTGCTTTTCTTGCTAAATCTTTTTCTGGCCCATTTACAAGAAAATATTATGATATTATGAGAAATTTCAGTGGACATAGGGATAAAAGAAGAAGATACTTTATGCAGTTTCATCTAGTGTGATGTTTTTACTTTCTAAAATTGAACTGAATAATGGAATGATATTAGTAGCTTGAATGAATTTATCTTCAATTCTCCAAATAACTTCATTAAAATTAGCATTCATTCACATGGAAAGGCAAAATCTTACACAATATTTATGTTGGCAAGGAGCAGTCTTGGTAAATAGTTTGGAATTGGCTACATGGCTGCACAGTTCAAATTCCACTGTCTTCATAAAACAAAATTTCATTTAATCAAAAGCAGGATTTGGGGGGTTTTGGCCTTGTAATTTTACCGCTTTTTACTGGAAAATGATGACTTAAAATATACATAATTCTAAACCCTGAAATATGAAATGTTGCATTTAATGTAAAATAATTTGTTCTTCAGAAGAATTCATTAACACAATGATTTTATTTTAACACCCTAATGCATACTTGGAATGAGGTAACTCCCATCCCCTTTTCTTTTGCTTTGTCATAGCTATATACAAGTATCAGCTCAAATATAAGTAATAAATCCATTCTTATTAAGTAAGTACTCTCTTCAATGCAGAGAGATATTTCCTAGAATTTGGACTGGAAATAAGCAGTAGTCAAAAATGTGAAAGATGGATACTATTCTTCTATTAAACCTAATTAATCCATATTCCCATAAATGAATATTTCCACAAAATTATACAGAAACAATATAAATCCTATATATATATTCCAATTTTACATAGAAATTAAATTGAATTTTATGCTGTTTTAGTTATTTTGGGGAAGGAGTAGTGTTTTGGTGTTCTGGGCTATTACTGCAGCAAAGTTTTTTTACTTAAAATCTCCCAAAGAGTTTGCATTGAGATAGCATTTTGAAAAAGATGATAGATGTTTTTCCCCATTTAGCTCTCCCATCCTGAAAATCTTCTTCAATAATTTATAGCATAAAAAATAAAAAATGTTTTTATATTTCCCAAATTACAATTGCATTTTGACTGACGTAGTCATCTCCTTAAGGACAGTAGGAATGGGATCTGAGATAACCAATTAAAATCACTTGCACAATCAATCGATCATCTATATATATAAATGCGAAATACCACTCACTGATTTATCAAAGGATTTCCCAAATCATTAAAGCCACAATCCTGGAATTTGGCAGATCTGTTCATCTTGGCACGTGGACAGTCACTCAAGCACTCATAATGGCCCGTCTGGACTATTGTAATGCTCTCTACATGGGGCTCCCCTTGGGTCGCATCTGGAAGCTTCAACTGGTGTAAAATGCAGCCGCGCGGGGGTTATGGGGGCCAGTGGCAGGATTCATGTGGTCCTCCTTCTGCGCGAGCTGCATTGGTTGCCGGTGGGTTTCCGGGTGTGCTTCTAGGTGCTTGTTATGACCTTTAAAGCACTCCATGGCTTAGGATCCAGTTATTTACAGGACCGCATTCTGCCAGCAAATACCTCCCACCGACCGGTTCGCTCCCACAGAGAGGGCCTCCTAAGGGTGCCGTCGGCCAGACAATGCTGGCTGGCGACCCACAGGGGGAGAGCCTTCTCTGTGGCAGCTCCCACCCTCTGGAATGACCTCCCCCCGGAGATCCGTATTATTTCGGACCTCCGTGTCTTCCGCCATGCTGTAAAAACATTCTTATTCACTCGGGCTGGCCTGGCCTGACTCACACTTTCTCTCCGTAAATGAAAGAATCTAAATATTTTAGACCTTTTAAATTTCTAGATCCGGTTTTAAATTGGTTGTATATTCCTGGTTTTTTAAATTTTGGGCCCATGATTTATATATTTATTTTAAATTGTTTTTAAATGGTGCAATTTTTGTTGTATTGTTTTATGATTGTTTTTAAGATGGCTGTACACCGCCCTGAGTCCCTTCGGGGAGAAGGGCGTTATAAAAATATAAACAAATAAATAAATAAATAAAATGTCAGAGGAGTAGTCCATCATGCTGGCAGGTCTTTTCTCAAAGTACTTTGGTAGTTGGTGAAATCAATGCAATTAAAGGTATACTCGCTTTACATGATGCCTTTAAAGTTTCTCTCGAGTCGTCCAATCTGGTTGGGTGCACAAGATAAAACTTGAAGAACAAATGCATGCAAAGTCACAACTGAGAAAACAGCAACAGATAGTAAATGCTGCTTCTGAAAAGAAACTGAAGAAACGGTGAACCATTTAGTTAGGTGCTACAAGCATAGATTGACTACAAACAATGGCATGACAAAGTAGCAACATTGATGCATTGGAATATCTGCAAGAAAAAAACATTTGCCAGCAAGGAAGAAGTGATGGGAATACAAAATAGACAAAGTTACAGAAAATGAAGAAGGTCCTCTGGGATTTTACAATTCAAACAAGCAAGCACCTGCCTCATAATACCTCTGTCTTAACAACTGTAAAACAAAAAATTTGGATTGTGGATGCTGCAGTATTTTGAGACAGCAGAAAGAAATAGAGAAAAATCACAAAAACCAAAGACAAAAAGAACAATTGTGCAAAAGAAAGTAAAGTATATAATCCCAAAACATTTGGAGAACCACCTGAACACCATTAGCATTGACAGGATTGCTACTCAAATTTTATTTTTCATATCCCTGACTTTCCCTGACCAACATTTGCCAATATCCCTGACTACCATTCAAATATAACCACAAGTTAAAAATGAATAGGTCGTGTTGCATTAATGCAAGGTTTAATGAAATGTACCATTCAACAACTACACAAGTCTCAACTAGAAAAATATTTGTTAAAGTAAGAGATTTAAACTCCAGCAGGAACAGGCAATCACATTTGTAAAATTTACTTTGTCTGGTGCAAAGTAGAAAGTGCTAGTTGTCTATGAAATCCAACAGCAGAAATCCAAAACTCATTTGCAACTCTTTACTGGGTTTAGCAAGAGACAGTCTACTCCATACACAAGCATGATCCAAAAACATGCTTATCTTTATATGTAGGTTAAATGCAGTACTCGCAGGTACAGGTGAAAACAGTAAGATGTTTAAAGTTTATATATTGCTGAGAAAAAGGTGGATCTGGGAAAGGGCATCATTAAGTTTTACTTGTATTCTGCTACTTCTCTATTCCAGTTGCCACAAGAACAGATCATACTCTCCCAGTAGTAGGTTAAAAATCCACTGCTTGAATATATTCTAATCATATTTTCCCTGACTTTCCCAGACTTCAGACCAATTTCTCTGACTTTCCCTGACCAATTTCCATTTCCCTGACTTTCCAGAAAGTGGCAACCTGATTGTCCAAATCAGCATCAGTCAATTGCACAAGGCAGTTTTATTTGGAATAGTTTACAGCCTGCCACCAAATTTTTAATATTAATAAACAGCAACATCTACTTACATCTGACTGTGCAAACAACTATATTATTATATTTAACAATATAATAGTATAATAATTTAATATAAAATATTTATATATTATCTATTTATTTTATATGCAAAATATGCAATATTATAATAAAGCAAAAGAATATAATAATATTAATAACACTATCTGGCAAAATTGGCTAATTACTAAAAGTTTAGGATCAAGACCTGAGGCTTTAAAATGCATCTGGTGCAGCCAGATAGAAGAATCACTACCGTAATGTAAACTCTACTTTTTAATTTATATTTTGTTTTATCTAGATGTAAAGATATTATTTTTAAATCTCAATCCAAAAGTTTTATAGCTTTTGCAAGTAATTTTTAGTCAACATGGCTTAGGAAAGAAAAGTAGAAAAACAATCTGATTGCAATGACTTGAATTTCATTAGAATTTTAGTGATGATCTCCAACATTTTCAAAACTGCGCTATTGTAATTTCTTCACTTAGTTTTTTAAATACCTGTTAGATTTAATTCTTTTTGCTAAAACTGAAGATTTCTTGAATGTATAGGCGTGATCTGAGGTAAAATGCAAAACAGATGCTTTTCGGTCACTTTCTCTTACAGGGCAATCATCTAAAAAAATAAATCCAACATGATAATTACTTACACAGGTATTCTGAAAATAGTTATATTTGTCAAAAACGATTCATTGATCATTCATTTCTCACTCACTTATGTCTGACTCATCGCTATATCTCAAAAAGCATAAAAGTCACACTACTGAAAATTCATATATAACTTTGCTCCCCATCTACGAGCAAACTACAACAAAAATTTCTCAAAATTATTTACAATTATTTTTAAAGGAGTTATTTAACATTTAGTGAAAAGGGGAGGAGCCAACCTGCGTTGGCCCAATCCGAGGATGCAGTGGAAAGGGGCATCCAGAATTCAAATACAAAGACAGTTTCAGAGACAGTCATGGCAGAGAGAGGAGCAACAAGGCAAGGAGCAGTAGGGCAGGCGAGTGAGGCCTGACTCTCCCACTCCCCTCTCTCTCGCCCCACAGGCTGTGCTGGCCTCCATGCTGCCACTGCAGATCAGTCCGCGGGGCTCCAGGGGCCTTCTAATTAGGCCCGCAGCCCGATCCCAAGGCCTCCCTGAATCCCGCGGGTGGCCAAAAATCGATCCGCGGAGCTCAGGGAGGCCTGGGGAGAGACCCGCGAGCCTGATTAGAATCCTGAGTCCCGCAGATCGATTTCTGCTCACCCGTGGGGCTCTGGGAGGCTTTTAATAAGGCCCGCGGGCCTCTCCCCAGGCCTCCCTGAGCTTCACGGATAGATAGTCGCCCACCCGCGGGGCTCTGGGAGACTTCTAATCAGGCCCGCGGGTCTATCTTCAGGCGTCCCTGAGCCCCGCAGATGGCCACCTGAACTTTCCCGCTAATTTCGCCAGGATAAGCAGGCGAGCGTATGGGGGCTAATGTTTCAGTCACAGGTGGAAAAAGAGCCGGAGTTGATCTTCAGTCAAAACCGTTGCACTGTGGCCATTAGTTTTTTTTAAATTTTTACAAGCCCGCTACGGTGGGCACCAAGTAGGTGAGCCTCCCCCTTCAGGGAGCGAAGGAAGGGAACGGAAGGGAGCACAGAGATGTGCTTAACTGAATTCATGGGTCTCGCCTCGCTGAACTTTCTCCTCATCCATCCGTACGCTGCGTCCAGAACGAAAGAACAATGGATCTGCCTATCCCCTCTGCTCCCGCCCTCACGCTCCGACCCCGCCTCCAGCTCTCCCTTCTAAGATCAGGAACAGCCAAGCACTTTTTTTCTTTTCTTTTTTTTAATGAAAAGTTTTATAAACACACACACACACAAAAACACAAACAT
>JANHFO010002017.1:66453-95569 GCA_032468095.1 Pareas carinatus
CTATGCTCTCCCTGGTATTTAGCACCCAACACGGAAACAACCATCAAAGTCCCACATCGCATCCAGAAGAGAGGAAAAGAAAGTTCAGTATCGCATGTGGACGCCGTTATGGAGAATTATGAAGGCTACATCAGCTCGGGGTGCCTTTCCAACCGCGAGACATGGCAGTGGGTTCCTGTTATTTGCCTTTTTATGTTATAAATGGGGGGCGGAGGGGTTGCCTCTTGGCCGGTCTATATACACGAGCTTCAAGGAAGCCCCCTGGAAGATCGGCCCTTGTATAATTTTTTTGGGGGGGGGGCGGGGATCCTGAACAAGAGAACTTTTATTTTCACAATTCCCAGAATAGGAAAATTGCTCACCCTGGTTTGTCTTGAGACTGTGGTTTTCTGTGCTGTTTTATATTGCAAAATAGGTAAGGTAAGTTATAAGGTAAGATAAATTAAGGTAAGGTAAGATAAGATAAAATAAGATAATCTTTGTTGTCAATTTTTTCTGTAAACATACTGGCACACATTAAAATATGAAATTCTTTTTTTTTTCCGATCAAGAGAATGTTTACTTTAGAAATTAATTTACAAATTATTTAAGCTGAAAATTGAGCGCTGAATCGCACCAAAATATATTTCTTCCATAATAAAGCCCGTGGTTTCTTTCTTGCTTGGTCTTGTAGAGTGAAGAAGAACATAGAGGGGGCCTTGTTGGAGGTCAATTTCCAGAAGGAGAATCTCACTATTTCTCACCCTAATATTCAAACGTCAGTATACAAGATAAACCCCGCTGAAATCAAAGGGTTAAAGATCAAGAGTGAGGATTTAAAAGTAAGTATGTCACCCCCATTTCTGCACTGTTGTTAGGTTCCTTCAAGCATCTAGGGACCCCCCCAAAACCAAAGATCACTCGAGTATTCGTAGGTTCAATTATACTCGAGACAAGGTTGCAGGGAAATCAAAATTAACACTTCATTTGTGATGGCCATGGCAAGAAGCGGGTGACCAGTTTCCTCCGGGGGGGGGGGGCAGCGTCCAGAGGGAAAAGGCACACTGGAGCAAAGAGCTGCCTCAGCTTCTATACACATCACGATGGGAAAACAAGCAATTAAACATGTTCTGTTGGCATGTATTTTTTTTTCATCATATTTGATCTTAACCTGCTCCTCCACCCTTCTTACGTTCACATCCACGTTCTACCTCACCTTCCTTGTGCTCCTATCCACATTCCTTTAACGTACACTCCCTTTCTGGGACCTTCAAAACTTATGTCTTGCTTCCCAAAAATGAGGCTTCTTGCGTTACAGGCCTTCGGAAGAAAGTTTGTTCGTTAGCGCTGATGCTCAGGAGATAAGCGTTGATGTTTATCGCAAGGAAAGATAATGTGTGCTTATAAGCTTGTTGGGGCTGATGCTTATGCTAGATAAAGTTTGCTCTTTAGCGTTGATGTGATTGTGGGCAAGGAGACGACTCTTGAGAGGAACGCTCTTGTTGACCCACCTGTCTTCAAAGCATGTGCAAAGCTGCTTTGGTCCCTTAAGTATTTGCTAGAGAGGAGTCGATTACACTCTTTGACTTCAAAGCCACTGGATCTGTAACTGTTTGCCGAGATTAGTACCTTACACCCTCTGTCTAATTTCGTGTCTCTCGGTTTGAAGATGTAGAGTGGCCTCCAATTCCCAGAATTCCTCAAGCAGCCGACGGCCCAGGGCAGGGGTCGGCAACCCGAAACACTCCAAGAGTCATTTGAACCCCTTTCCCACAGAAAAGAAAAACATCTAAAACATTTTGACATCTAAAACGAGGACCGCACTGCACATGTCGTTTTCGACCTTTGCCTTTGGCGGTCTTCGCAGAGAGAGGCGCATCTCTGCTTTCCTGCACAATTTCACTCTTGTTTTTGAGGATCGGTTGCTGTTGTTCATTTGTTGACTCGTGTCCGACTCGTTGCGACCCCATGGGCCTCAGCCAGGCCTCTCTGTCCCTCATCGCCCCCACTGATTTGATCGCCCTGCAGTCCAAGAGAGTCGGGACTATAAGGAAGGCTGAACGTTGAAGAAGAATCGAGGCCTTTGAGTTGCGGTGCTGGAGAAGACGACTCCAGAGAGTCCCTCGGACTGCAAGGCGATCCAGTCGGTCAGTCCTGGAAGGAATCTACCCTGGCTGTCCTTCAGAAGGACAAAGGATGAAGCCGAGACTCCGATATTTTGGCCCCCTCATGAGAAGGGAGGAACTCCTCAGAGAAGGCCATGATGCTGGGAAAGACGGGAGGCCGAAGGAGGAGACGGGGACGGGTGAGAAGGAGATGGGTGGACGGCGTCACCGATGCGACAGGCATGCGTTTGGGCAGATTGCGGGAGGCAGCGAGGGACGGAGAGGCCTGGCGGGCTGTGGTCCACGGGGCCGCAAAGAGTCGGACACAACTTAGCGATTGAACAGCAAAACCTTTTGAACAGACCTCATCCTCGAGGTGGCATCATTGACAATAATTTGCATAAATGTCTGCTTCATGCCACCCTGCAGAGGGACGATGCTTTGAGACCGAGCAACCATTCCATGTATTTTCCAAAATCGCTCATGGAGAAGGCTTCGCAGAAGTCCCTGGCAAAGGAGACGAGGCTTGCCTGCATTTACCTGAAAGCTTCTTGCATGTTTCAGGTAGGCCATTGCTACAACGTGTGTGTGTGTGTATGTGTGTGTGTGAGAGAGAGACAGACAGACAGACAGAGCTGGGAATTTGCCATAGAGTCATCAATGATGCAGAGCTTCCAAGTGTTTGATATTTAATTTATTGTGGACAATTCATTAAAGATGAGCCAGTTGTGTGCGGCAGCAGCCAAAAAAAGCCAGTGCAACCCTAAACTGCATCAAGAGAGGGATCGAATCAAGATCACGTGAGGTATTAACACCACTGTAGAAAGCCTTAGTACAGCCACACCTGGAATCCTGCAACCAGTTTTGGTCATCACACTATATAAAAGATGTCGAGATCGTGGAAAGAAGGCAGAGAAGAGCAGCAAAGAGGATTAGGGGAATGGAGGCTAAAACCTACGAAGAACGGCTGCAGGAACTGGGCAGGGCTTGTCTAGTGAAGTGAAGGACCGTGTGTGTGTGTGTGTGTGTGTGTGTGTGAGAACCTGGCACCGAATCAGCCACACCGCATGGTCATAGACCCGGACCAGAGGGGACATTGGCGCAGAGCGACTCCCACCTCTTCTGGCTTCCTTCCCGGGCAGGAGATTTCTTTGCAAATGGAACTTCATACCTTGCAAAGACATAATGACAAGGGCCTAAAGCTGAACGTCGAAAAGGAATGTAACGTCGTAATTTTCTAATAAAAGTTCTGTATCTGCGAGTGTCAGTTACGGACAACCAAACGGAGGCTTCCCCGCCCGAATTGCCCCTATATCTTTTGTGGCTACGGACCATAGTCACGGCCCCACAAAACATAACTCGAGATTCAAATCCTATCGTTTTTTTCAAGCGTCTGCAGGCCACAGGTTGAGAACCACCGGCCTAGGGCTTTGGTTTTGCGTGTCTTTCAGGATAAGCAAAACAGCTCTTTGCTGAATGACGACATCTTAGGAGCCTCTCTTGGGAACATGAGTGTTGCCAACCTCGCTGAGCCTGTGGAAATCAGGTTGGGGCATAATCATTCATTGGTGAGTAGTGACACTTCCATGGGCACCATCCTTAGTAGGTCTCTGGTAGAATGAAAGCAACTGTCCGAAAAAAAGAGAGAGAAGATTTAACAGGAGGGAATCCCCGGAAAAGGAAGGGAGACTGGCCACTTCTAGCTTAGTATCCTGACCTCAACGAAACATACCTCAACCCTAGCTGGAGGACAAGCCCGGGATTTGAACCTGGGCTGGTTTATTTGCTAGGCTGTTGCCTTAGCCACTGCGCCACAGGTTCTTACCCTTTCGCCAGCTTCGTTCAGGGAGTCTTGAAACTCTCATGAGGAGTGACACCTAGTGGTGGTCCCCGATTCCAGGGATGGAACCTCCAGTTCCACATTTGCCCTTCAACCCAGGCTGGGGCCATTGCAGGCAGATACTAACGATTTTATTACAGGAGAAATTCACCGGAAAAGAAAAGGAGGCTCGAACGGCCATTTCTACCTTATTTGCTGTCATCAGCAAGTCATACCCTAACCCTAACAGGGAGACCAGTCTGGGATTCTGGGAGTTGAAGTCTACAAGTCTTAAAGTTGCCATGGTTGGACACCCCAGATCTACATTCTTTTCTTTCTTCTCAGAAAGGACTGAGGTCACCACATTCCTCCTGAAATCCGAAGCTTGGAAACCGTCGACATATTCCAGATATTTCAGAAGACGGTTTCCCAAAGTCAATTTTCACTAACAGCAGATCTAGGTCAGAGGTTTTCAACCTGAGGTCCGTGGACCCCTTGGGGTCTGTGGCAAGCTGCCAGGGGGTCTGCAGACAGGTCAAGAAAAATTTGAATAGAAGTAATACACACGCGTTGTTAATTAGTAATTCGTTGAATTTTGTGGGAGTGGGGTCTGCCACGAAGCACCGACACGTTTTGGGGTCTGCAGCTTGAAAAAGGTTGAAAATCTCTGTTCTAGATCAACAATATGTTGAGAAGGTGCCCAAAAAGGTGCCCTGAGAATGAAATGTCTAAAAAAAAATACCCCACCTCTGTTTCAGTTAAAAACCCACAAGGAAGAGCGTCACATGTTCCTGTATTTCTCTCCCTCAAAGTAACTGAGACAGTGATCCATTTTAACAGTTCATTGATTTATTAGAGAGAGAACAATCGGAAAAACACAGTAAAAATCTATGCTTTTCCCACAGCGTACAATCCTCCCCCCTCCCCTATCCATACATGACAAATTCCCCTTAAAGGACCAGGCAGCATTTTAGCTCAGCAGATCCAGGAGGAATTTGACAACAGGTGTCACAAGCATGTTGAAACGTCCAAGGCTAGACCTTGAATGATGATGGTGAAGGCTGTAGCTACAGGTTCATCGTCCATTGGATTGAGTCCAGCACAATTGCCATTGCTTTGACCTTTCTCTTCTTTTCTCTCTTAACCATTCTAGGATAATTTCAGCATGACCTGTGTCTTTTGGGTGGAAGGAACAGGTAACGTCAACGTGCAATTATTTTGCAAGCCAACGGCCAAGCTCAGAGACAGCATCAAGGGCTCCACCTTGCAATTATTTTTGTCTTTCCTACCTTCTTTTTTCTATTAGTAACACCATAACATCTCCCCTATCCCTATTTCTACCCTGACTCGGCATAACATTCAGTCGGGTGATTGAATATTGGACAACCTGGAAGCGTAGGGGATCCTGATGGGCAGGGGGTTGGACTAGAAGACCTCCAAGGTCCCTTCCAACTCTTGTCACTCTGTAATTCTTTAACTGCCAACCCTCAGTTTGGCGAGATCTTTATTAGGATGAACTTCAGGTGAATCTATCGCACCTTTTCCAACTAACGTATTTTGTTAAAAACTTTGCATTTTTGTGAGGTTCAGCTTGCTTTTCCAGCTGTATGGAGTGAGCTTTCACAGCGAGATAAGCTGTGACGTGGATGCGTTTATGCCTGTTTATGACATACGTACGTTGTTAGAAAAGGTGCGCGCGGATTCCTCTTGATTTTAGGCCGCCGTAGGCTACCGTGGGTCTTGCCATGTCAGATTAATATGTCTGGTGTGTATCTCTGTGCCTGAGAAAGGTGGAAGAATACACAGAGATATTCTTTCAATTAAGGTCAATACTTATCTCTCTCTCATGTTTCCTGATCCTTGTAATTTTATTGTTATACTGCTGCTTTCAATACATTTTACATTGTCACTTTTATTATACACCTTAGAAAACTACAACATGACATTCCTTTTTGACATCATCGCCATTCAGATGGAGGCCCTTGTCATGACATCTCACAAGGTTTGAAATTCCAAGTCACGCCATGTTGTAGTTTTCTAATGTGTATAATAAAAGTTCTGTGTCTGCGAGGGTCTGTCATGGATAACCAAACGGAGGGTATTTTCCGATTTGCCCTTGCACAAAGCACTTTTTGAGTATTATGGATGACGATGATAAATAACTGAGGAACTTCGGCTTGGTGAAGAGGCTCGACTCCCACTCGAAAAGGTGAGAGTTTGATTCTAGTCAGCAGCAGATGTTTCTCTCCGAGGGCACGAAGAAAAATATCTGCTGTGAACTCCAGAAAGGTGTCAGGAAGGGCATCCGGCCGGTGAAGGCTCTGCTCCATCCAGTCACCCCGACTCTACCTTGAATTAAGAGATTACCGCGTTAGCTGAGTCTATATTGTGCATTCTTAACAAAAAATAAAACCCAAAGGGGCTGTTATAGTTGTTTTTCTGAGCAAGGTGGCTGTTTTTCTCCAGGAGAGGACAGTCTAGGAAGTTGGAGTACAGAAGGCTGTCAAACCGACACCAGCCAGGAGGGAGTTGTTCTCTGCAAATGCAACCATCTCACCTATTTTGCTGTTCTTCTGGTAAGGCTGTTGCTCTGGAGGTCTCTGACACATCGACTCCTCCTTGAGAAGGTGTTCTGGGGAATTTGGAATGCTTCGGGTGCAACCTTCACTCCGTTGGAGGCCCCTTCGTGGTTCTCCTGGACAGAGAACCTCAACCCTTCTCCGTACGGTCCTTTGGCGGCTATCTTGATGAGCCACTTGATGCACATCGCTGCGCTTGAAAACCATGCAGCCTCTCCTATGCTTAGCCGATGAGCGTCGGCTACAATCCCACAACACATGGCGCATTAACACGTTCGGTAATGAAAAGAAGGACTAGGGCAGACAGGGTAGCAGTGTTCCAAGATTTGCAGGGCTCCTACACAGGCAAGTGGGTCAAACTATTTCCCCCAAACAATGGATGGAAACTAACCAAGGAGAGAAAATTCCTCACGCTCAGAGCAATCAACCAGTAGAATAGCTTTCCTTCAGACGTTGTGAGTGCTTCCTCAGTGGAGGCTTCCAAAGAGAGACTGGAGAACCCTTTGTCTGAAATGGCAGAGGGTCTCCTCTTCCTCTGGCAGGGGGTTGGGCTAGAAGACCTCCAAGGTCCCTTCCAACTCTTTTATTCCATGTACACATTGTTAAAGGTAGTGGATCTACCCATAGTTCCCACATTCCTGATCAAATCAAAATAACTCGGTCCAAGATCCAGATCAAAGTTCATTATTGATTCAAGCTGACAGGCAACCAAGACGCCATGAAGGTAAAATGCTGGAATTAGCTATTTCAAGTTCGACCCAATATTAGGCTGACGTTTCTTAAAGTCGCCGTCCTCTTCTCCCGGGATATCTGTGGCGTTACCATAGTGCCTATCATTTTACCATGGCAATCCGGACACGTGAGGCATCCATGAAAAATTTCTCTTAAAGGAACAGGTAGCATTTTCAGCTAATCGTGCCCAGGGGGAATTCGACAGAATCCTTCTCTGTCGACCATGCTCCTTGACTGGATCGTATCTATAAGTTGCGTCGATCCAGGTCGCGTTCCATCAATCTCAGATAGCCTGGCCTGTGCTGGCGGGAGATAATGGAGGTCGCGGGGAAGGACTGTCCAGTTTGGTAGGAGGAGTTAAGAAACCCACCTCCATTTCTTTATCGTTGGCTCCGCCCTTTCTCCTTTCTCTCCTTATCCAGCAAGTGTCTTCAAAGTCTCTGAGCGAAGAGTTACTCGCCCCTTTAACCTATCTCAGTGACGTCGGCTGTGGAGTCTCGGCGTTGGCGTGCCTGATCACCATATTCTTATACCTCTTCACCAGGTAGGCACAGAAATTTCTCAGGGTCGGAGAAATAAAGAGAGCAATAAAGAGAGACCCAGGGAAACATGTCCGCTCCTGACTTTAACTTCCTGGTTGCTGGGCAGGGTCATCTTAGTGAGATGGGGAACCGTATCATTGGCCCTTTTTTTATGAGGGTCCTGGGTTTTTTTCTGAATGCAGAAGGGAGTGACCTACTCCTTTTGCCTTTCAGCCCCAGACTAGGGGCTTTAGCAGGCAGTCGCTAGGTGACACACTATTTTTTTTTAATAGATAGCTCTCCCGTTGGTCTCTTTCCCCCTTTCTCCTTGTAGGAAACTCTATCACGATTCCACGACAAAGATCCACATCAGTCTTCTGGGGGCCCTTCTCCTTCTCAACCTCTCCTTCTTGGCCAGCAAGCCTTCGGTTGCCCAATCAGGGCTGTGCAAAGCCACGGCTGCCTTCCTCCACTACTCCTTGCTCTGCAGCTTGACCTGGATGGCCATCGAGGGCTTCCACCTCTACATGCTGGTGGTCAAAGTCTACAACGCGTACATAAGCCGCTACCTGCTCAAGCTGTGTGCTGCAGGCTGGGGTAAGGAGGTGCGGGCTGACCGTACCGGAGAACGCATCGCGGTGAAGTCTCCTTCTGAATTCCCTCATCTCTGCTTCTCTGTCCAAAACAAGAAATGTGGCTGGTGTATCTCGTTGAAAAATGACTTGCCCTGGACTTTTCCAGTGAGAGCAAGATAGATGCTGTCTTTCCCCCAAAATATGATCGGGTCCAAAAGACGCATTAGGGCTTATTTTCTCGTCAGGTATTATTTTTGGAAAAAATACGGTACTCAATGCATCCGTCTGTCTGGGGATCTTAATTGGGGCTTACTTTTGGGGTGGGGCTTCTATGACGAGCATCCTGAAAAATCAGGCTGGGGGTTATCTTCCGGTTAGGTCTTATTTTGGGGGAAACAGGGTATCTATCTATCTATCTATCACCTACCTACCTATCTGATCTAACTGTATTATCTCTCTCTGTCATCTATCTATCATTTGTTATTCTCTCTCTCATCTCTCTCTTTATCATCCATCCATCCATCCATCCATCCATCCATCCATCCATCCATCCATCCATCTATCTATCTATCTATCTATCTATCTATCTATCATCTACCTACCTACCGTGTCTCCCCAAAAATAAGACCAGGTCTTATATTAATTTTTGCCCCAAAAGATGCATTACGGCTTATTTTCTCGTTAGGTCTTATTTTCGGGGAAACAGGGTAGGTGAAACCTGGCTTAAGAGCAGTCAGTGCGAGAGGGATCTTGGGAGTCCTAGTGGACAGTCCATTGAATAGGAGCCAGCCATGTTCGGCGGCAGCCCAAACAGCCAGTGCCATCCTAAGCTGCATCAACAGAGGGATCAAATGAAGATCACGCGAGGGTCTAAGGCCGTTCTACAAAGCCTTAGTGAGGCCCCACCTGAAATCCTGCACCCAGTTTTGTTCACCACGCTCTAAAAAAGATGCCGAGACCTTAAAAAGAGGGCAGAGAAGACCAACAAAGAGGATGAGGAGGTTGGAGGTTAAAACATAGGAAGAACGGCTGCAAGAACCGAGCACGGCTCGTCTAGGGAAGGGAAGGACCGGAGTGGGGGGGGGCGCGACACGATAGCAGTCAATACTTGAGGGGCCGCCACAAAGAGGACGGGGTCCACCTATTTCTCAAAGCCCCCGAAGGCCGGATCAGGAACAATGGATGGAAACTGATAAAAGGGGAGATTCAGCCAAAAATAAGAAGGAACCTCCTGACCGTGAGAACCGCCCACCCATGGAACAGACGTTGCCTCCAGAAGGGTTGGGTGCTTCATCCCCGGAAGCTTTCAAGAAGAGACTGGGCAGCCCCTTGTCCGGAATGGTCTAGATGACCTACAAGGTCCCTTCAAACTCTGCTGTTGTTATAATTGTTATCGTCTCTCATTCTGCAGGTTTCCCGGCCTTCGTAATCCTGATCAGTTTCCTTAGCATGCAGGGGGTTTACGGCGAGTACCATGTCATCACAACCGGCTCCGACTACAAAAACAGGTCCATGTGAGTAGCAGGGGAGCAGCTGTGTCAGAGATGCAGCTTTAACTGGGATATATTATACAGACAGTCCTCAACTGGACAAGTTTGTTTAATGTTACAACAGCACTATAAAAAAAAGCGACTTAGGATTGTTTTTCACACGTAGGATTGTTGCAGCATTCCCCAGGATCACGTGATCAACATTCAGAGGCTTGGCCATGGGTTCATATTTATGACGGCTGCAACGAGGGGGAAGTCCACCCCATCGGACTTGCGAGGCCTTCTTGTTGTAGCCCATCTCAATCAAAATAGGTTAAGCTCTCCTATGCAGCTGGATTTCATGATTTGGTTTACTAGTGGGACTGACATCAATCTCAGTTGTGAAGACTGACACCTGGTGGCCACTGAGTGCAGGGACGAGACATTCAGTCTCACATTTGCCCTTCAGTCCAGACGAGGCCATTGCAGGCAGATATCAATGATTTGTTAACAGATAAAATCAAGGTCGCATGAAGTGTTAATACCACTTTAATAATGTCTTCGTTGGAGTACCTCATCCTGTTTTGGTCGCCATGATGTAAAAACAAAAGGTGTTGAGACTCTGGAAAAGAGTGCAGGGAAGAGCAACCAAGAGGATTAAAGGCCTGGAGAATTAAAACTATGAAGAGCGGTTGCAGGAATTGGATTTGTCTAGTCTAGTGAAAGCAAGGACTAGGGGAGGCACGATAGCAGTGCTCCAAGACGGTAGCTCCTCCAAGATTTGAGAGGTTCCTACAAAGACGAGGGAGGGGGCCCGCCTATTCCCCCAAGCCCCCGAAGGCAGGTCGAGAAGCAATGGATGGAAATGAACCGAGGAGGGAACCGACCTAGAATGAAGGAGGAATGACCTAGTGGTGGCCACGATCCATCAGCGGAACCGCTTCCTTTCAGAAATTGCAGGTGCCCCATTGCTAGAGGCTTTTAAGAACAGGGGGTTGGACTAGATGACCCCCGAGGTTCCATTCTATGAGTTCTAGCCCGTCACCGGGTTGTTTTTTCCCCCCCTTCTCTCCCCCAGGTGCTGGATCACCTCCCCCATCTTGCTCCATCTCACCTTCGCTTATGTCGGTGGCACCGTCTTCTTCAACATGGTCGTCCTGGTGATGGTGGTGCAGAAGATCAAACAGCTCAGAGCTCGCCCGCTCCATCGGCCGAAGGAGAGGAGGTGCAAAGACGTGGGGACTGTCCTCGGGATGACCTTCCTCTTGGGCACAACCTGGTCGCTGGGCTTCGTGTCCTTCGGGGCCTGCCCCGTTCCGCAGATCTTCCTCTTCACCATCTTCAACACGCTCCAAGGTTCGCAAGAACGACAGACGGCCGCGATCCTGCACTCCCACGCGGGCGCACCCCACTTAGGCAAGCGTCCCGCTTCCTTTCTTTTCCCTTGCCTTGCAGGAGCTGCCATCTGTCTCTGGTATTGCTTTCTGCAGTGTCGTTCGGGGTCGAGACGCTCGACCGCATCGTCGCACTCCTCAGCAACCTCGCCTGGCCTGTGAAGCTCCTGGATCAAAGAAAGTTTTGAGAATTGCACCCGGATTCCCAAGAGGATATCTGGGCACTGCTGCCTCATACGATGCATGGGGAGGGGAGCACATGCCTTCCCCCTGTAAGTTGGGCCTGGAAGGAAGGATGTTTTCTCTTCCTGGCATAGAAAGAAGTCAGGTGTAAGTGCAAAATTCCACTACGGGGAAGTCCTCAATGTGCGACCAAATGGGCAAATCCCACTACGGGAAGTTCTCAACTTACAACCAAATGGCCATCCGGGTCTCCCTTCCTTTTCCCAGTGAATTTTTCCTGTTAAATTACAACCTTTTGTTTAGCGGCTGTTCAAAGTTACAACAGATACTTGCGTCCATTTCTCCCACTCAACAGCCGTTGCAGCCTCTCTCTGGTCATGTGATCAAAATTCAGGTCGCTTGGCAACTGGCATGTATTTATGACGGTTGTTGTGGTGTTCCCGGGATCACGTGACCCCCTTCGGCGGCACGCAGAGTCCATGGGGAAGCCAGGTTTGCCGAGTAACCACGTTACTAACTTAATCACTGCCAAGATTCGCTTAAGAAATAAGCCCCAGTTTAAGATCGTCAGCCAGACGGACGCGTTGAGTGCCGTATTTTCCCCCCAAAATAAGACCTAACTGGAAAATAAGCCCTCATCTGATTTTTCCGGATGCTGGTCATAGAAGCCCCACCCCCAAAATAAACCCCGGTTAAGATTGTCAGCCAGACGGAGGCATTGAGCATTGCATTTCCTCCCCAAATACGACCTAACTGGAATATAAGCCCTAAGGTGTCTTTTGTAATATGTGGCCTTATTTTCTGGGAAACAGGGTAAAATTTTTCCCCTGTCCACAGTTGCAGGAAAAGTATTTATCTTCATTCCTTACCCATGCTGTCTGAAGACACTTTCCGTGGTTATGTGGCCAGCATGATTATATATGTCGAGGGAACGGAACAGCCAACGTGGTACATATTTATTGGCACTGGCACGCTTTCGAACGGCTAAATGAGCTGGAATGGAAGTTCACCCCATTGTGTGGGGTCTCGAACTGTCAACTCCTCGTCAACAAGTCCACTGTCTTAACCACTAGGCCACCACGCCTCCTCTGAAAAAAACAACAAAGCTATTAGCTTCTGTTGATAATGCCTCAGAAGGAGCTGCATGGGAGAAAAGGACCACTAGATGGCACCAAAAGACCAGCCACAAAAGACATCTGGAGGGGAAACGTCTTGAAAACATCTGTCAAACGTCACAATATATCGAGGAATATATATTTTATATTCCTCAACATGTTTTATGTAGACATGATGAATGTTTGGATGACGTGAAGAACGGATTCTATGATTACGACCGTAACTGATCACTTGTAGCTTGGCCACTGAAGAATTCTCTTCCCACTTTGTTATTCTGTTCTGTTCTGTTCTGCTTCGAGCCAGATCGAAAGAGATAGGAAGGAAGGAAGAGAAAGAAAAGAAAGGAAAAAAGAAAGAAAGGAAGGGGGGAGGGAAGGAGGGAGGGAAATAAAAGTCAGAAGGGTGGGATGGGAAGCAGGCTGGAAGGAAACTGTAGAGGCGTAGTGTGAAAAAAAAAACCCAGCTTTCAAGCTACATGGAGATAGAAATCTGGAGGCTTCACAAGATCAGAGGTAAAATAACAGATGGAGGAGGATTTTAAAAAGAGCGAAGTTTGAAGAAGAATCAGCCCGTGGGTGAACAGGTGTGAACCGAAAGTTGGATTGTATCCTTCAAACTGTACGGCACGGCTCTGCTCACACTAAATGCAAAACCTCACCACAGCATCGGAGTAGCGCCTGACGTTTGAGGGAACCGTGACCCCCACCCCGGGTTCCTCTAGGGCAGCGTGCAACCCCAACCTAGGAGGAAAGTGTGTGATTCAAAGCCCGGCTACGGGGCCCATTCCCTGCTTAAGGGCTGTGTGCAAAGCCACTGCATTAAATGTGTGTACAATGGGTGGGAATTAAACTTGGTGTCAGAATAAAAACCGATCGGAGTCACTGAAATTCAAGGAAGCTTAGAATAAAAACGCGAACTTTGAAGAACCACCACACAGGAGGAAAAGAATATTTCAAATGCCTTAGGGGTATAGAAGGAGAGGTCCAGCTATTCACCTGCAGGGTTATTGATTTAATTCCAATGAATTAAATCGGTCACGTTTCAAATCTCTCCTTCTCATATTACATAGTAACAGATATAGTTAAACAGACAGTACAAGAGTCTACTCAGGAAGAAATATCTGTAATTAAAGAGGCTAGTGATGAGAAGTGTGACCAAATAAAAGAGAATTTAATTTTAGGACTTCAATATGCGGCTGCAAGGCTGGAGGATTTGGAAGAGAAAATTAAGCATGCCAGGGTGGATACAGATAACAAACTTAAAGAAATTCAAATTAGAGCTGATACGATTGATGATGAACTTGTCTTAATGCAATATAAGTCGATGGAATTTGCTTTATGAGTGTGCATTCTTAAAGAAAACGATAAAGAGAATTTGAAAGAAGTGATTACAGAAATATTGGCAAATAACATTGAAGGTCAACCTATACTGGTTAGAGCACAAATTGATAAAATTTATCAGGTGAATTCCAGGGTTGCTAGGCAGAGGCAGCTGCCTAGAGTTGTGGTGATTTATTTTACAACTAGAAACTTCAGAAATGACATTTTGCAGGCTTCCTACAAAAATAAATTTTAGGTGGCTGGTAAGAGATATTAATATTGAAAGAAATTCCTCCCAAGATGTTTAGAACTAGGAAGGATTACACCTTTCTAGTTGATGAGCTCAAGAAGAGGCAGATCCAATTTAGATGGGATGTTCCAGCTGAACTGATTTTAAATTATCTTGGTGTGCGATACCGCTTGAATACAGTCTGTAAGGTAAAGAAATTCTTTGGAAATATACTCAATGTGGAACAACATCAATCACCATCACCAGCGTCACCAAAATGCCAAAGAAGGAACGACATGGATCAATCAAGGAAAGAGTGCCAGCAAAAAAAATCACAAACACAACCACAATCTGGTCATATGGTAGTTACACAAGACTCGTCTCACCTCCAGGATTCTGCCCATATGATAGAGCCACTTGAGAAAAGAGAGGAACTAAAAGAAAAAGAGGGGGGGAATGTTTTGCTTAATGTTTTGAACAAAACATTTTTTTCTTTCCCTCTTTCTGTATGTTTTCTTATAAAACTTTTAAATATATAAAAAACAAATTTCTGTGCAAAATTAGTTCTGAACTATTTTTGAGAGTGAGATTATGAGAGCTGCCATGGTGCGCTCTGCACTTCAGTATTTACCTTCACACAGTTCTTTTTGCTCAGGGAATCTCTTAAGTCAGCTGCGAAAGCTGGACAACATATGCAATTCAATCTCTGACAAGCTGACTTCTTAATTTTAATGCAATAAAACCCTTTGACATCTTTAGGCAGAGTTTTAATTTCTGTAATAGGCACAGAACTTTCTCTTGATCTCTCGGTGAAATTGACTTTAGGTCAAACAATACTAATCCTGCACTGTGCCATAAAGCCTTTGCAATCCTTGCAGCATTCATCTTCTTATCTCCAACATGAGAGACTGATAATTATCCCAGCAGGTGTTATTCAAACATATCAAACCAATTACTTCCCACTTAAAGAATTTCATTTGCCTGATGATAAATCTGTTAATGTTGCATTAATAGTCCAAACAAGATTTCAAAAAGTAGAGAAGATGGTTTCTTCTCTGTAATCTGCTGGCAAAAATAATCAAATTACTATACATGAAGGGACAGCTTAGCTTTGGAAGATTCCAAACCATTAAACAATTTTCTTCTTAAATAAAAAAAAGCCATTATACACTTTCCTTTCTTTTGTGCAATAATACAACAGCATCTAAATAAACAATAAAGGAACAAATTAGTGCTTCTAAAGGTTTTTTTCAAGGCCATTAACAGCTGCATATTAAAAGGAAATGAAGATAAACAGTCCCTTTGTTGCTGGTTTTATGAATCATTAACAGGGTATGGTTTCAGGTAATATTAGAATGACAAGAAAAACTACCAAGGTAGACAATCTCTGACCTTTCAGATGTTTTTGGAATCAAACTGACATCAACCTCAGTCAGCATCAATGTCAGAGATTGGAATTACAACTAGCAACAACTGGAAGGCTAAAGATTCTTTCTTCCAATCTAGAAAACAACTAAAGAGGAAGTATCCATGGAATTCTGTGTATAGAAACAGTATTAATTGAACAGCAACATCCTCTAAGAAGAATAAGCTATTAGAAATATCTTTTATTTGTTTTAAGAAATATGTAAAATTACATTTTGATTTCACCAATTTTCAAGATTCTATATGCTACCTTCTTGTCATTTTATCTTATACCATCTCAACCATACAAAGAGACTATTCTTGCAAAGGTATCCAGTGTCATGAAATGAGCAGATTAGTTCTTCTCTAGAGACCAAGATACATATTACTATGCCTTCCACTCCCACTCCCACTCCTCCCTCAATTTATGTGCAATACAAGATCAGAAGAGATCAATTATGGAGGAACCTGAATGCAAACTTTTCTTTGCTATTCAAAATAATTCAGCTACTTTTCATTCAGGAGGGTGAAACTGATCTGCATAAATAACACCCCAATATTTATGTTGGGCTTTCCCAAATACCCCCATTTAATAGACTTATTGACTCTGAAGGACAAAAGATCAACAGCAAAAATTCTGATGATGCTATTTATTTATTTATTTGTTTAGACTTATATACCGCCCTTCTCCCGAAGGACTCAGGGTGGTGTACAGAAAACATGAAAAAAAAGGATAATTCTTTTCAATGCTATAGGATGCATTGAAAAGAAAGTATAGCAAATTTTAGACAAATATTTTGTCCCAAATCTTAAAACCCTCTGCAGGATCAGTTTCAGTTGATATGTATTTTGTAAATAATATGTAAGGGCATTTTGAAACAGCTAAGAATTCTACCCAGAATTCCTATCGCAGTTGCATATGGAAAGATACTGTATGTTTTGCCTGAGCCTATTCAAACTGGAGCTGATAACATAGCTACAACATATGTGATCTGCACACTTATTGGCAGATCTAATGAGCAGAACTAAGCTATGGCTTCTTCATGGTATAGAACATCTATATAAGACTTTTATCGTTACATAATATTTATTTGTTATTCTAGCTATTATTGGAAAATGCTCCAAACATCAGCAAGCAGATCTACATTTGTATGAAATTAATGGTTTTTTTAAAAAATTGGTCTGTTCATCAGTGTCCATTACATCTGGATTTCATCCAACACCATGAAAAAAAAATGTTATGCACAAAATGGGGGGGGGGGATTTGTAAAAGCACAATACAGGCTGAGACAAAAGTTTCTTAAATTCCAAAATGCTAAAGTCTAAAAGAGTAAAAGGGGAGAAAGAATTACTAAGATACAATATTAAGAACTTCACTTAGATTAAAATCTGATTTACTACTTATCTTCAGAGTGAATGCATACTTGTACTTTAGCAGATATATCTGAAGCACTATGATGTTGAATACAGAATTTCAATTTAAAACTTTCTCAAGGACCAAGGATAACATTTTTAAAGGTGCATTAAGTAAATGAGGTGCCAAAGGAGTGGCATCAACTGTAAGCCATATTTCAAGAAATACATTCAACATTGTATAACAAAGATATGTGGTGGCGCTGGCCTCTTGAGCATCTGAAGGTCTCTTATTGCCAGGAAAGACAGATATGCAATATGTATTTTTCTTAATAATTACTGAAAGTCAGCCTATAGAATCTGCTACTTTCCACTTGCAATGCACAACAAATCACCATGTAGTGTATATTTCCAATTGACTCACAAAATTAGCATTTTTCTATTGGTTTTCCATAAAGCTCTGAAGACATGGCTCTGTGCTTCAGCCTGGGGCTAGGTTGTGGGTCAGGGATCATAGTTTGGTTATGTTGAGTACTGGACTTTGCAATTTTATTTTTTTGCTGCTATGGGTTTTATATTTTTTGTTTATGTATTTATTATTTTTAATATTGTGAGCTACCCAAAGTTACTTATATGACATAGGCAGTCATATAAATCAACTTAATAAATGAACTATAATTAGCAATGTGCTCCAAAGTCTTAGAGATCTAGAAGTTGATCTAAGATAAACTTGCTTCCTTAATAAGATTTATACAGGATGCAATGAAAAATATTCTCACCTCTTGGAATGGCAGGATAGGAGTGGCATTAATGGAACATTCTCCCCCAAAACCTTAGAAGTTGCATAAATGTAAATGAAGTTGAATGTTCACAAAAGAGTCTAAGACTCAGTACACAGGAGTGTAAAATGATGCTCTTGCTTCATTATACAAAGAGCCGTGATTAAACTGCAGTATTGCAGACTAACTCTGCTGACTGCCAGCAGTTTGATTCTCATAGCCTTCTATCCTTCCAAGGTCAGTAAAATAAGGACCCAGATTGTTGGGGGCAATATACTGACTCTGTAAACCACTTAGAGTGGGCTGCGAAGTGGTATATAAGTCTAAATGCTGTTGTAGATGATAACTCTATACTGTCACACTTTTCTACACTGGTGAAACTACCTCAAGATTGGAAGGGTCATCTTTTAAAGTTCCAGGTAGTATCATAAGCATGAAGCTATTAAAGTTTCCAACTTAAGACCTAGAGCAGTGATGGCAAACCTATGGTACGAGTGCTGCAGTGGGCACGCAAAACCCTCTCAACTGGCACATGAGCCATTCTGAGAATGCTCAGAAAGGAGTAGCAGCACCTGGCAATAACATCACAGAGCAATGCGTACTCAGAGAGAAGTGAAGCCCAGCGATAATGTCACAAGCTGCGACTCATTAGCCATGACTTTTCCGGGCACACGGTGTCTAAAAGATTAGCCATCACTGCCCTAAAGTTTCCAGCATTTCAAATTTTGGGGTAGCACTCATCATTAAAAATGCATAAAAAATGGCAGATCACACAATAATCTTAATATATTTGGTGTAGCCAAAGTGATTCTAACAATATATATATTTCAAAAGCTTTCAACTACACTGTCTGATGCAATAGCGTACTGTAATTTGTAATTGCCCATTATTACTAATGAAATGTATGATTGCTCATTATTTCCAATTAAGTATATATACTTATTTGCTAAAATATTGCTGGTAAGAAATGTTTCCCCTCTTTATTTTTAAAATAAATATTTATGGTGTTATGACATTCTTTCATTTAAGCAACATTTCCTTTTCTAAAAAATAAAGAGCTTAAATTAGCACAATTGACAATTAAAGCAAAAGGAATATATTTACAAGATGTCTCTCACATTAAATTTATAAGTGGATGAATACTGAGCTGTGATAAATTAATTTTAATATATAAATTATCATTCATATAAAATTATTTAAAATTATGGATGAGTTGCAAATGAATGACATATGGCCATTCACCCAGGAAAAAATGTGATTAGGTATAGTAATCTAAAGTAAGGAATTTTGCATAAAATACCTGCAAGAGAAAAAGAATCTACTGACATAATCAGAGTTATTATGCAGCTTTTTAAAATGCAAACCAGCATTTTAAATTTTTTTTAAATATTACATTTTTCTTGTGAAATATTACATTAAAATGCTGGAAACTTTAATGCCTGGTATTCATTGCTTATCTTCAAGCCAAGTCTGAGTGGATATGCATTATTTCAAAGAACTCTATTGGACCACCAAACACATCACAAGTGGATAAAGGATTTCTTTCATCTTCTGCTTTTCCTTTAACTAAACTGTGTCTCTGGTAGCCAGGGCATTTGAAATAATTACTTATCAGAGGCCTAAATCAGTAATAAGCACGAGCCCTGTGTGTAAAGTCCACACTTTTGAAAGGGGGGCATGCACAGCTAAAGTGACCAGTTTGAGAAACAATTCAGACTTTCATCACAACGTGTTCAGTCTACTGTGCTCGAATCCGTGAGCGGGAAGACGACTCACTCATCCAGCCATGATTTGTTGCCTCCCTTCGTCGTTGGTCCCTTCTCTTAACTGTATTTTTCATTCTTGAGCTGTTAAAAAGCTGAGAATTCCTCGCGAGGGCCAAACGGGAGTGACGTTGCTGAGGAAAGAGTAGGCATGAATTGAGCCTAGTTCTGTTTTTTCCCCCAAGCTTTAGATGGCGGTGCGACCTAAGAGGCACGACCCACGTAAGCTAGACTTTTATCGGAATGGGTGTCCGTGTACACCGCAGTTCCTCTAAATACTTTTCTCCTCCCAATTCGGCACAAATCCGCCTTAAGTATGGTTCGGTTTTTTTCCCCGTGCCTTTAGTTCTGCGCGCTTTCCTGCCCAGCTGCACGCGGTTCCTTTCTCAGGGCCTGGGGGGGAGGTGGCCTTTCTCAACCGCGTGTGTTTGTTTTGGGGAGGCCGAGCAGTGCCTTCGGGCGATACCCCCCTTTCCTTGCCCGCCGCGGATTAAGGCACAGCGGGAGCTCCAGTCTCTTTCTCTTTTGGTAGGGAGAGGCTGTGGGAGGGGGAGACGCATTTGATCAATCTCTGCCGGAGGACAAAAGAGAGGGGAGAAAACACCGAATTTGCAGGGAGGCGCTGATCATCTCCTGGCTAGGAGGAGGTGGAGGTAAGCCCAGAAGCCCATCTGCCCCTCCCCTCCCCCCTTCTTTATTTTCCCCTCTTCTTTAGGGAAAGCGCCTCGGTTGGGGCAACCGGCTTCCGGCAGAAGAAGGTGGAAGTGGAAGGGGGAGGTGACGGCGGCTGCTTTTATGCCTTCCCACAGCAAGGGACTTTTCTAAAGTGAGAAAAGCGGGCTGGGTGGTGGGTGTGGGCGGTGCGGCGACCGTGGCAGCTAAACTCTTTGGTCTCTCGCGGGACTGCTTCGCTCACCGCCTAGGGAGGCGAGAAGGCATCTCAGGATGGCTCCTTGCCAGTTGCCTCTCTGTGTGCGCGGGTGAAGCGCTTGCCCTCCGTTTTTATCTTGCTGAATCGGGCAGTCGACAATCCGTCTTCTTCCAGGTCTTGTTGCCGCTGTATTCTACTCATCGCCTTAAAGCCACTGTGGAAACGGGACTGGATTTCCTCCGACAGCTTCTCGGCCATCCACATCCCTTGGACCAGTCCAACCCAAGGCGCTTGGTTCGTCCTTAGACCTGCCCATTGGAGTTCTACACTGGATCGCATCGCAGGAATTCGAGACTTGAGCAATTTGGAAGCTTCCTCCTGGATGGAATTGTTCCCTACTACGCATTCCCAAAGCCGCTGTTTAACTTAAGTTACGTTTGACTAAGAGGAAAAAAAGAACCCAGGGTCTTGTTCAGAGCCTTCTTTCCCTACCATTGATTTCTTCTCTGGACGAGCATACAAGCGGGTGGAGGAGGTTGGAGGTGGGCGCTCGTTTGTTGGGTCTTTTGATTTCTCTCTCCTGGCTCCTCCTAAGCAGTTCGGGAGAGTTTGGCTTCAGCAACCAGGAATCTCGATTTTGGTTTTGCTTGTTGACACCATCCGACACGCACGCATCTACCCCACGCGCATGCAAACACCCACCCTTTCCCGTTATTGCGCTGCTGGACTAAGCTCGTTTTTTGGCTTCGCGAGCAGGAAAAGAGTCAGTCGAGGACGAAGGAGACGCAGGCGCTTGCCTCTCTCGCTTCTAGTCTGAATGAAACCGGATCGAAAGAAAAAGTGACTTTACAGTCGGGGTTTAAAGGAAGTGAAGTGCGCGGACGGAGGTGGAAACGGGAGGCCGTCTTGCCGCTGTTGCCCAACAGGCACACCCGGGACACCAAAGCGCGTAAGCGGCTGAAAAGGGGCAGTTGCCGAGAGGCGCGATGGCGAGGCTTTGGAAAGCGAAGGTAGTGACTGCTGGAGCGCTTTTACTTTTGCAGTGCTTGGCTGACCGGGTACAATTCATCGGAGCCATGAAACCGAAGCAGAGTCCTGGTAAGGAAAAAAGCGGGCCTGGGAGGTGCTGCTGGTAGAGAAGAGTTCTTGGGAAATGGGGAAGGTAAACCCTGAGCAAACCAGAGTCTTCATGTCCAGTGTGGATTTTTTAAAGCTTGTATTTGGCCACAGTGGGAAATCATTTCTTATCTAAGGACTTGGGGCTACTAACCAGGTTTGTTGGATGGCTCAATGTTCAACCTCAAAGCAGAGATGTTAAAGAGGAAATATTTCTCTTAACCTCGAGGTATCCATGTAATATAAGCGGTGTTTTGGAGCATGTGCAGAGTTCTTTCTCTTGTTGAACAACAACAGGAAGCCTGTCTAGTGTGACTGTAAAGTTATTGGGATGGGGCTGGATAGAGAAGATCCTTGAAGTAGAGCTAAGAAGTTTCTGGAATGACCAAACTAATAATAGGCTTCCTTATGAATCTGGCAGGGTATCATGGTGTGTGTGATGGAACTACAATTGGTTTGGGCTCCTGGGGAAGATCGTTTTGCTTGTTCCTCAGCTGGATTCCTGTCACACCTCTCTGAATGATGGAGTTCAAAAACTTTAAGGGACCACTCAATGATCTGGATATAATCTTACATCCTGAGGAAGATAATCTTAGATGAGAGGAGTTAGATAAGAAAGTGGCCCTGTTTCTGAAGCTAAGAATTGTTATTCATTAACAGGGTGATGGTGCCCTACCTTTGAACAGTGGCAAAGTTGGAGCAATTTATGCCACTTTTTCTGGGAGAAGGTATTAAATTGGCACATGTTGAATTTTTGTCTGCTTGAAAAACCTCTAGCAAGATTGTTCAAAATCATCTTTGTTGCGTGTTTAAAGCAACCTCAGATTCAGGCCAAAGAGAAGCTTAGCATTATGTTCAAAGTCAGAAAGAGATGTACCTTTAGAAATAGATAAACTTACTTCAGTTCTTGAGTGTCTTCTTTTTAGCAGCAAATGACCTGCCATTATCTCTCAAAATATTTTAATATATCTCTTTTTTTAAGGGCTAGGGAAAGAATAGGCTGTCTATATTTCTATTCTAGATCAGCTCTGAGCATTTTGTGAGTCTTTTGATAATTTTATCCAAAATATACAGAGGAAATCTTTCTTAGGATCACCTAATAGGTTATCAAAGTAAGGACTTTTTTCACCTGGTTTCTTTTTCATAAACATTAAAGTGTTGAACTAAAATTGGGAAGATGTTGGTTCAGAGACTCAATCCACAGTGAAACTTTCTGGATGACTCATGGCTACTTGCTGTTACCCAACTTCACAGGCTAATCCTGAAAATAAAACTGGGGTGGTTTCCTATGTAAACTGCCTTGTGTTTTATAAGCAAGAGCACAATTACAATTTTGAAGGCAGGAATGTTATGCTTTCATGAATGACCACTTTGATTTTAAAATATATTTGTGAAAAGAAGTTGAATGGACTAACTTTTCCAAGTTTTATGTGTTGAGAATGTTTATTGAATATTTTACTTATCTCTCAGTCTTTCAAAGTACAGAAGCAGGAGTTAAATATCCTGGTTGCAGTAAGAAGTTGGAACAGCCTTCTGCAACCCAATGTTTGACTGCCAAAAAGCTCCAGTTCATCCCATTAAAAGATAGGAAAGATAAACACAATTGTTCAACAGAATGTGGGTATAATAATATTGGCCCATTGCACTTGCAGGTCACTTTGACAGAAGAGCAGTAAGCTGGAGAAGATTGGTTAAAACCAACCAGTTTCCTCCAGACGTATTGAACTACAATCCCCAGAATTCAAAACCAGACTGGCTTGCTGGTTAGAATCCTAGCAATTGAAGATATGACAGACAAATAGCACATAATTATTTGAATTTTTAGAATACTATGTAATTTCTTGTGATGTTTTTCAATTCATGTTACTACAAGCACACTGCTTCACTGAAGTGTGTTCCAGAGCACCTATTCCTCTTCTATCTGGTCTCTGTTCAGTTCCATTTCTTCTTTTTTCACTGCTATTTTGTTGAAGATGAGAAGAGGGTTCATTATTAAGCACAGAGCCAGAATCTCATTCTCTGGCTTCCTGTTCTTCTAGGGTGCAAACAAGAGTTTTATTGACTGGTGTAAATATGCAGTGCAATGGTGTGATTTCACAAAGTTGTACATTCTTTTCAGATAAAGGAATATACTGTTTCCTGCCTTTTCATTTCCTTGATTGGGAGCAGAGGTTTGAGGAAATGGGAAATGAGTTGTAGGAAGATCTGCTGCAATCTTCAACAAAAAATGACGTTTTCCCCTAGCATTTAGCCACACAGCTGGCAGGGTGATATGCACTCCACAGGAGATTATACCCTGTGGTCTCATCTTCCTGAGTTACTTTATGACTGCAAACATTCCCACATTTATTCAAAAGCAAACTATCCTGAGTATAGCCAGATTTACTCTCTATTAATTGCATAAGATGGCATTGATCTACTGCCAGCAAAGGTAACCCAAAGAATGTGTCAAGCACAGAATTTGTGAATAAAATGATAAGTTTTATTTTGGTAGGTCATATTTGCATTGCATGCACAGAAAGGGAGGGTAAATGATGAGCAGTGAAAGATCATAAAATTCAAGAATTACTGCAGCCCTCATATACAACTGCCAAATATTGTACATAGCATTGGTGAATGGATAAAGAAAACACATATTTTAAAAAACAAATGGACCATAGGAGGGGGGGGGGTTTAAGCTGATGGTATCTTGATTTTGGCCCCTTTTATTTGGATTTAAGAGTTGAGGGGATTTAAGGTGTAACATGGATTCTTTAAAGTGTTGCAGAGATTTAAATATGTATTTTTCACCTTAAACATTTCTGGAAAAATTAACCTGTTCTTATGAAACATTTTAAAGAGTTGAAATAGATATTCCAGCTTACTCTGAAGCAAAAAGCAGTGATTGGGGATTTTGCAGACCCACAAGAGTGCAAATTTCATACCTGGATGGTCTACTTCAGTCGTTCTGTTGTGAATTTCATGGGAGAGCCGTTTGCTTTTTCAGTGAAATATGGTTATATACCTTATCATTATGCTATTTCGGTATCAGATCTGTGTCCATTTATTCTTTTTTGTAGAAAGTTATTGGGTTAGTGAAAAAAGAGGGCTGGCAAGGGATATACATTGACCTTCTCCAGCCTTTTTGCTTTCTGGAACTGTTGGACTACAGTAACAAATCATTCTTGGACAACACAAAAAACAATATTTTGAAAATACTGATGACATATATCACACAGAAAATAAACAGGTGAATATCACCAGAACTCTACAGCGTGTGGCATTCTTGTATTGACAGCTGCTTTCTCAAATGGATTTCTCTTTAAAGTTGTCACTTTCTGTTCACTCTACCTGTATAATTAACAAGGCATATCTGAGATATGCAGAATGTTGCTGGGTCTTAAACTCTATCTCCTAAATACATCATCCAGTCATTCATATGACCATTACAAATGAAATTAAGTTTAGGCATGCATGCCCTTCATTTCACTCATTCACTCCTGCCCCAAAATAGCATCTGAACACTTCAGAATGGTTTCAGTCATTAGTTGTTCAACAACTAATCACTCTGTGTGTGTATGTGTGTGTCTGTATGTGTGCATGCACAATTCAATAATTGTCATTCAGTAATGTTTCTTCAGTTTCCAAATGCTTTGAAAAAAAATTTCAGCCAGATTTTAAAAGAAAAATGATCTTACTTGGTGTTTGCTTTCTTTCAGCTAAACCTCAACTCCTATTTGGCTGAAGATCATTTGCTAGTTACGTAGAAACTGAGGATGTCTTTGAGCATATGATATAATTGCATTGTTGGAAACTAAGGAGAGCTTGTAATTCTGGCGGATAAATACTGGAAAACTGCTCTGACCTTCCCAAATGAGAAGAAAGCAAAAAGTGTCTAATAAATTACAAGTAGTCCTTGACTTACATTTCATTTAGTGATCATTCATAGTTACAACAGCACTGAAAAAAGTGAGGCAATTATGCAGAAATTAGGTAATGATACTGACTTTTATAGAGGGATTCTACATATATTTCCAGTTTTAACACAGAAGATAAATTGATATATTTTAAGTACCAGACTTGCTGATCAATTGTGTGGTAATTCCCAAGGCAACCGTATTCCTTTAACTTCAATAATATAGCATATGAACGTGAAATACTGTAAAATTCAATAAATACAAAAGAACTGTATTTGTACAACACAGTAAATCAGAAGGTTGCTTGTGATTTAGACTCTGAGCACAGGCATTGTGATTTGTAAACTTTTATGACATGTGAAACAATTCATTGTGATTAAATCAAGGCATTTTAACCATGGTTAAAACAATTTTGCTAATAAGCTACTGGATAAAATGTTTTGGGTGAACTCTGATTGAATAACACATTTGGAAGGCAAAGATTGGAAAATATTGAATTGCAGCATTTAAACTACAAATGAACTGTGTAGATTGCCTATTCAATCCATGACTTTGCTGGAAAATTTGCTTATCTCCTGTACCTATCATCCACATTCATATTTCTTGTCCCTTTTGTCCCATATTGGGCTTAAATTTGAAAAAAATAATAGTTTATGCCCTCTGATGTTGGTACATTCAAGAGAGTCTAAGTATAGCATTTTAATATTGCTTATTGGTTACTAGAAGTTACTGAAAAGTGACAAGTGTGTGCAGAATTCCAGATATATTCCACCATAGCTTCACCAGGAAGATCTTAACTGTCAAATACCTTGGAGAAATTGCTACTATTCAGAACATGTTCAAACAATATTTTAGACTGGTTTGGTGCATCAGTGCATTAAGACAATGAAATGGACCTTTAAGTATGTGCAACCTTCACCAACTGGAATCTTCAAGTTGGATCAATTGGGCAATTTAAATATTCAGTCCAATTAGATCAGTTCAAATTACAAAACCAGATTAGAAGATCTAGAGTTATTGAAATATATAACTAATAGGCTCTTGGCTAATTTTCAGATGCCTTCTTCATAGTTGCAGTTTTAATATTAGCATGCTTTGCAAAATACCGTAGTTTGCATTTTTATCTGGAAGGTACATGGTGCCCCTCTCTTGTTATCTAATCTTTGGTACAATTTTGTAAGTTTTGCAAAGTTAAATCTGTACTGTTTAAAATGAATACTAATGAGTGTAATCTTAGGTTAATAATGTGTAGATCAAGTCATACTTGATTGCTTGCTTTGGGTTGCCTAAATTTTGAGATAGTAATTTTTAACAAGAATATTAGCTCCTTCCTTGCTTGCTCCCTCCCTCCCTCCCTCCTCCCTCCCTCAAAATATATATCTTAATTCAAAATATACCACTATGCGCTAGGAGTCCACTCCCTACCATTCCACATATATAATTCTTCTTTGGTGTCTAGCGTAAAATAGACTTTCAAACTTGTTATGGCCATAAAAGTGATTTTGCTGTTTGTTTATGGAGCACAGCATATTACTTTGGTAATAAACATATTTAAATTCATTGAATGCCATAGATTTTTTTATCATACTCTTATATACTGCTGTCCTTTTCATGAATAAATAATAGCAGATTGCAATAAGACAGATGAGATACAAAAGGGAAGGATTAACTGATCTTTGTGGTTCTTTTCAGTCCCAGAATTGTATGATTGTAATTTGTAAGCAATTTGCTTACAAAATGGGAAGGAATGGAATAATTGCCATATGTGCAGAAAGGCTAAAGATCTTTACAGTAAAATATGAAACATGAAAGAAAAGAATATAATTTTATTGTTTAAAAATTTAGGATTTGATAGATGATAAATTACTCCAGTAGACTTTGTAAGAAGTGAGTTAAAAGTGTTAAAACTAAATTTAATAATTTGTCCTCATAATTGTAACTCTAATAAGCTTAATAAAAATACCTACTTCTCCAATGGCACAGGCTGCTTTAATAAAATATATTTGTTCATTAAATTCTATTGATCTTTCATTTTGTGGAATTATGAAAAAGTATTTTAGTTTTTCAGCAAAGACTTTGCAAGCCACTTCATTGTGTCTTGATATGGAATCTTGTTCCTAAAGAAATCAATAGCCACTATTCCCTTTTCTTCAACAGGGTGGGATTGTTGTTCCCATCTCTTCTGCTTTTGAGATGATAAATTTTGTGCTGGCAAATCACCATACCAAGATAACACTGCAGTGCAGAGAAAATAATATGGTTTTGAAGAGAGAAGCTCTCTCTTACTTAAGCTTTAGTATGTTATCTTCAGAATAAAGGAACTTAACTTTTAAAAATACAATCTAAAATATACAGCTTGCTAGTTTAAGTTTAATCAAGAACTGTATGATAGCAGAGTGGGCTTGAATTCCTTGTGCTTTGATGGTTTTTGGCTAAATATAGATTAGAATTGATGATTTATAAACCAAGGTTTATGTTATTGCACAATTCAAGACAGTATACATATTTATAAACCATGAGTAAAATAAACCAGACCTTGGTACCATTTGGTATCTGAACAAGGCTATGACTATTTTTTATCTGCATAATCTGTTCTGGGATGGAAAGTACTTCCATGTGGTGGAGTGAAGCAGTTTTAATTATATTCACTGAAAACAAGGAAGAAAGCTATTTGCAGGTAATCCTCAATTTGCAACCATAGTGGAGTCTGAAATTTCCATTGTAGCAGTCATAAGTCAAGGCACCCATTAGACTGAACCCAATTTCACAACTTTTTTGCAGCTTTTATTAAGTAAATTGATGGATTACTGTGGGTATTTCTTTTACCGGAAACTGCCCCAAAAGGCTAGATATTGGTAAAACAAATTGAAAATCATAATCACATGACCACTGCAACCAGGAATAAAGACCAGCTGCTTGTGAAGTGTGTGAAATGTAATCATGTGATTGCAGGGGTGTGTGTAGCTGTCAGAACTCTGAACTGGGTTGCAGATAGCTTTTGGAGTATCCATTGTAATTTCAATCATTTAGAAATGTTTTAAACTGAGGATTATCTGTAATTCTTTTAATGCCAGATTACCCAAATCTTACTTGCTAAATATATGAATGATCTGGAATGTTATTTACACATTGGAATGTGCACTTTTTAATACAAGTTTAGTAGTCAGATTTTTAATACAAGTTTAGTAGTTATTTTAAAAACATATACATGAAATATTTTGAGGACAAGCACGCAGAAAATCGCATTATGTCAAAGGAAATTGCTTATAAAATGTGTGTTATGAAAAAATGCTAATACAGTAAGGAAAAAGATATGTTAATGATTACCTGCTGAGATTGTAAATAATGTTATTGACACATACCTAAAGTTTACTTTTTATTTGGAAAAGGATCAAGGATTGATGATCTTGAGCTCATTTATTTCTTACTAAAATGAATTTCAGATAGTGATCTTCAGAAGAATAAAATGACTGTGGCTTGACAGCAAGAGTAGAAAATGTGTAAGAATTTTGTAAGATTGAATTTGAAAAGTAGCATAGTGTATCTATGTGGACCTTAGTGGGCACTAGATTAGTTTGGTCTAGTGCAGTCACTCAGGGACTATTAAATTCATAATTTTAAATCCTGTGGACCACTCATATGAATTTTTAAAAAAGATAAATACATTTGTAAAATAATGATCAGAGAACTTGCATTTTATTAATATAAAAGGCACCTATTACAAAATTTAAAAAAGCTTGATTATAACAAAATCACAAATGCTTATTTAACATAACAAAATCTTTAAAGGTTTAATTGTAGCAAAATTATTAAAGTTAGTTTAATTATTACAAAATAATTTTAGTGTGATATTTGTTCCTGCTTGAGAGAGAGAGAGAGAGAGAGAGAGAGAGAGAGAGAGAGAGAGAGAGAGA
>JANHFO010002017.1:100964-111344 GCA_032468095.1 Pareas carinatus
AAAGAAAAAGAAAAAAAGCAGCTTTTACTTCCAGTTTTTGGGAAAATCATAGCAAACAATGGATTCACCTATGGCCTTTGTTTAACAACCATGGCATTCAATTTATGACTGCCATGTTAATGGCCTCCCCCAAAAGGGTCATAAAATTGATCAGTCAAATGAGGACCTACTTTATGACCATCATAATTTAGGACCATAATCAGCGAGCTCCATTACAGTCTTAAATTGAAAACTACCTGTAGTGAGGTGTATTTGGATTATGTTGTATCTGATTGCACATTTTTTGTTTTGTTTTGTTTTATCACATTTGTGGATTGCTTCAATTATGAATGACTCTAAGCAAAGTGTATTCCAGCCCCTGAAAATTAGTTAAAACATAGTATAAAAAGAAATCATTATTATTGACCTTTTATCAATGTAAACAAAAATCAAACGACATTCCATTGTCAGAGAAAGAGAGATGACATTTCAGTCCCAGAACCTGATGTAATAATGTGTTAATAGCATTATAATGACCAGCAGGAAGGGCCATCCACTATCCACTAATTCTTTACTGTTACCAATTTTTTTGTAAGATGTTATTCAAGGGAGGGATGGCATTCAGGAATTCAGAAGATGACATCACATTTTTGAAGGGTTTCTCTATTAATTTCAGATTTTAAAATAAAATATTTTAATCTGAACAAATAGTTTATCACAAGGTAATAAAGGCATTTTTTATAAGTAGCAATGGCCAATACTTTTTTTGCTTTAGCACCCACTTAATGGAACATTTCCACCTCCAAAAAAGTGTGAGTGGCTCAATCCTTATTGAGCTTGAATTCCCTCAAAAGCTGGTAGTGCCATCGTGCCTGGGGACTCCAGAGGACTGATGAGATAGAAAGGTGGGTCCATTATAACATTTGCTCTTTCTTAACCCTTGTGTTTTTTATAGTTTAAAATTATATAATAACAGCAATTGTATTTTAATTGATTTTAGTTTTATTGTATGCCACCCAGAGTCACTTGTTTGTGAGATGGTTGTCAAAATAAGACAGACAGATAGACATAATTTCTTGTTCAAGTTTGTCACTTAGTTAATGTAGAAATCATTAGAAAAATAAATTAAGAGAACATGCTTCCTGATTGTACTGCCACAAACATAATAGATTAATTATTTGCAGTGCAAAAATGTCAACTTGAAACTAAGCATATCAGAATATTACCAAGCTCAATCTATGTATAGGGACAATACATTGTTGTTTAAATAATAAGGCCTATAGTATTCTTGTAGTAACAGCATTCAGATTCATTATAAATGAAATTTTCATTCTTATTGTATAAAACCTCTTGAGCTTTGATGCCTTCTTTCAACAGGTTACTATTAAAACAGGAAAATCTTATTATTGTTTCCCATTGCATTCTGTTGAAGTAAATTCTGTTACCTCAGGATCATTGTAGTGTTAAGTTCCAAACATTTCTTAAATGATGTAAGAAAAAACTGTTTAAAGATTTAAAATGCCAGTATAATTGCATCATGACGTAGGAGTTTGCAGAAACATCTTTAAATTATTAAACTGAAATGTGATTGTTTGGATCATTTTTTTAATGGCTGCTCCTTTTGGTTTAGTTTTTTCCATAATAAAAGCACTGGATAGCAAAATCTGATATTTCGTCTTCTAATCTGTTTCTGATCATGAAATAAAAAATAGGAGGAATTTTGTGGTTTCTAAGATACTTAAAGGATCCAGAAGATTCAAATCTTGGTGTTTTTTTAAAATCTCCTGTTTCTGCAATAATTTCTGAAATATTATTGCAGTATATTTATCCCTCCTGTGTTTCACCTTCTATGACAAGAAATATCTACAATCCACAATTTTAAGAGTATCTAATAAAATTGGAATGGATTTTCTTTTGAGACAGTAGTATACAATTATATAATCATACTGTGAGAAACGGTTAAAGGATCTGGGTAGTTCTAGTCTACAGAAAAGATGCCTGAGGGGAAAATATGATTGCAGCCTTCAAATATCTTAAGGATTGTCACACTGAGGAGCAAATGGATTTTTTTCTGTTTTGCTCCAAAGGGAAGAACCAATAAGGTAAAGCTGTGAGGAAACAGATAAAGGTTAAGTACCAGGAGAAATGTCCTTACCTTACTGTACAGTGCAATAATTGCAGATGGTGATGATAAAAAACATGTGTACAGCCATATCTAACAATCCAACTATGTTAGAAGGCACTAGTCCTCAACTTAATTGCTGTCCCTTAACATTAGTTCAAGGTAAACAATATAAAGGCCAGGCCAGTATCAGTCAGCTGACAGTAACGCACAGGAAGCAATTGAAGGATCATATAAAACAGAAATTCCAGAAAAAAGGGAGGCTGGAACTATATATTTTTTAACATTTCTGCGTAAGAAATGGCAATAGATTCATGACATGTTAAAACATTAGAGTACTTGTCATCTTCCTTTGTAGTTGTAGTTGTAGCTATCTAGCACAGACATCAATCCAGGAAGAATTTATTTTCTTTATTTAAATGCTTCTAGGGCAAATGCCTAAGGATAAAAAAATGGAAAAAAAATCAGAATCATTTAAGGAAAGAGCAGAAAAGCAGATGTAAGTTGCATTGTATTTATTGGCATTTGTATGCCTTTACAGCTCTTACTGACTTCTGTCTTCTCTTACCTTGGCTCTGTTGTCCAGTGATTGCATTTGGCATTCAACAATTTATGGAGAGGGAGAACCACACATCATTTATACCTGCTCTAAGGCAACAGGAAGTATTCATTGTTAAAGAAATGATGGACATCATTCTGGTATTCCAGGGAGCATAAGCTAATAAAAACACTTTCTGATAGTCTTGGTGCCCAGTAAGGGAAATTTTACTTAACTTTTGACAAATAAACTACAAACAATTAGCTCAGCTTTTATGAATCCTGCAGCAAAAATCATGAAGCTATATATCATTTGAGAACCCACACTGCTGATTTTGCTGTGCCTGCCCACACAAATAAAATAATTTTAGAAGCTGAAAGGCAAATTATGACTTGTAAAACTCCATGCAGTATCCAGAAATTTCAGCCCACATAAATTATGGTTTTACTACTGATGGAGGAAACAAGCTGCAATAATGATTATTCAGAGGAAGGACTTTCAAATTAGTTCTTACTGCTCAATTAATACATAATGGCAACAGTCTCTTCACACCCTTTTATTTATTAAATGTGGCCTGCTGTGAATAACTATAGAAGAATAAGTATCACAAAGAAAATAAATTACCATCTTTAATACAGAATATATAACAAAAATGCTTTTATATACTATGCATTGTGGTCACTTAAGTGAATTTTATTGAATCAAATTCTCAGTTCTAGGAAGCAGGCAATGGCAAACCGCTTCCTAAAATGGTGCCAAGAAAACTGCAGAAACCTGTCTCGGTAGTTTCAAGGAGTTAATAGTGACTTGAATGTGTACACACACACGCACACACACACGCTTACAAGCTTGCTGTGTCTAGACACCAGGCACTTTCTGGCAATGCAAAGCGTGCAAGGGAAAAGAAGATTTGATTATATAACTCTGGTTTCAGTTGACATTTTACTTCTTTCCTTCCTACTCTTCTGTAATGTTCTTTGTGAAATACAAAAGTTTGCATTTGTATTTAGAAACTGAAAGGTAAATTATGACTTGTAAAACTGTTATTTTATTGTGAAAGATGTTATTAGTTGTTTTATAAATAGGTTTGGGGGGAAATACAGCAAGCCATCTTCTAATAATAGCTTGCTCAACTTCGTACCTACTAGAAAATAATAAGCAATTCAGTTGAGAATGATGGAAGCGGCTGTCCATTAAAATATTATACACAGGCCATATAAAGACAGGAAACTTGGTTTAAGTAAGGATTCTTAAACTTTACCACCGTATCTTCCTTAGTGTAATCTTAATGTACATATCTCCCCTAAATATAGAAACACCACAATGAATACAAATAAACAATGTAATCAAACATTTGAGAAAAGTAGTTTGTTGTAACGATGTACAAATAAGAGTTCTTCACAGAGACATACAACAAAGATGATTAGGGGACTGGAGGCTAAAACATATGAAGAATGGTTGCAGAAACTGGATATGTCTAGTTTAATGAAAAGAAGGATTGGGGTGACATGATAGTGATTTTCCAATATCCAAGGGGCTGCCACAAAGAAGAGGGGTTAACCTATTTTCCAAAGCACCGGAAGGCAAGACAAGAAATAATGGATGGAAACTAATCAAGGAGAGAAGCAACATGGAACCAAGGAGATTTCGAACAGTTAGAAAAATTGATCAGTGGAATGACTTGCTTCCAAAAGTTGTAGGTGCTCCTTGTGGTTAAAGCAGTCTGCAGAGAAATCCAGAATGTGAATACAGAAAAAGGAAGAAGAATAAAGCATAAGAAGATTTTTTTTCTGTGAATACTGAAATAAAGAGTACTCCCTCTGAAATGTGCAGTTAGATCATCATCATTGTCAGTCATTCAGTCATGTCTGCCACTGGCCACTCTATGGATCAGCACTCTCCAAACTGCTCTGTTTTGCACTGCCTCCTTCAGATCTGCCATGGTCATCCCAATGTGATCCTTTATAGCAGTGCTTTTCAACCTTTTCACAGATTGTACCACTTTAAGAACACAGCAATATTCAAGTACCACCAGTGGCTTAGCAAGGTGTCAATTACTTGATGACAAAAAAAAAGGAAACAAGTGATAAAGTGCGCTCACATACCACACTTTTAATGAAAAACCTGTGCTGGTTGGCCCTTCTCCCCCCTCTCCCTCCCTCCCTCCCCTCCTCTCATTCACTGCCTGTTGGGGTCTCCTTCCACAGCTTCTTCTCATTCCTTGATCCCTCTGCTTTTCTGACAGAATCATCTCCTCTTCTATCCCCTTTTCTTTCTCAGGCTTGCCCCATAGGATCTTCTCTTCTCGTCTCTTTGTTGACTTTTTTTCTCTCCCTCTCCCGTCAAAATCGCTTCCTTTTATATCTTCTCTCTCACCCCCTCCTCTATTTCTCCTGGGCAGGCCACTCTCAGATGACTGTCTCACCCCATGAAGTGTGCTGATCCCGAGGATAGCAGCAACACTATTGCATACACCTGGGGCAAAGTTTGCTTTAGCTGTGTTGTTGCTGAGGGCTCAGAATCGGTGCACTTGGCTTCAGCTGATCGACACTTCTGGCAGCACCGAACAGCTGGAGCCAAGCATGCCGATTCTGCACCCTCAGCAAACAACACAGCTAAAGTAAACTTTGCCCCAAACATGTGCAGTGCTGCCATTGCTTCAGCTCATTTCCCCTACACTTGTCTGAAACTAGATAATGTGGATATCACGTACCACCTTCCAGGTTCCAGTGTACCACCAGTGGTCTGCATCTCACAGGTTGAAAAAGCCTGCTTTATAGTGTCCAGCCAATGGGTGCTAGGTTAGCCCCTTCTTTTTCTGCTGCTCAGTCCCAGCATGACTGACTTTTTCGAGTAAGTCAGCTCACATGGCCATAATAGTATGATAGGCTTTGCTTGACAATTTTGGCTTCAAGTGGTATTTTTGGTGAGTTTATTCTAGGACTTTTTTGTTTGTTATTTTTCAGTCCATGGGATGCCTAATAAATGTCTCCAGTTTCACAGTTCAAAGGTGTCCACCCTTCTCCTAGCTGCTTTTTTCAGAGTTTCAAAGCCATCAGTAGTAACTAGAAAAATTATTCTGTTGACTAATCTGCATTTGTTTGAGAAGATGATATCTTTACTCTTCGAGATGTTATTCATGCAGACATTACAATTCTTCCAAGTGCTATATGCCTCCTGATCTCAGGTCTGCAGTCACCATATTGGTTGATTTTAGAGCCTAGGAAGATTAATTCCTCTATTGTTTTGATGGTCTCATATCAATTAGATCATTTATCTAAATCTACAAAAAGAAACGCTTGATGAACTTTGTTGTATCCCACACAGACAGCGCGGGAAACCCACGAACTGTGATTGGCTGAACTGCTGACCCAGTTCGCTCCAATGGGAACTCAGATTGGAAGTGCTCCGCTGGGCTATTGGTCGTCTGTGTGAGGGTAGGACATTCAAACCTCATTGTAAGTGGAAACCGGTCTTGAGTTACTCGTCTCAGTTACACGCAGTGGTTGAATAAAGTGTAGTAGTTATGTGGCTCTGGTCTCTGTTTGTCCCATACCCACAGTACACAACAGTGGCAACGAAGATGGAATTCAGGACAAACGAACCACAGCCATCTGTCTGAATTGCTTTAACCGATCGACCCGGCAACTCTTAAGAGAACATAGCAAGAGTCAGTCCAATGGAAGAATTTGATGTTGCGCAGCATGAGCACTGGCGATCATATTGTGCCCACCTGGAAAGCTACATGCGAGCCAACCACATCCGGGTGAGGGCATGAAGGCAGCCACGCTGCTATGCATGAGCGGGTTGGCTGTCTTCGACATCGCAGAGAACCTGTTCGCTATGGCCAGCATTGACTCCATGACATACTCTGACCTCCAGAAACGACTAGAAGAGCACTTCACACAGATGCTATTGATCTTCACATGGAGGCACGTGTTTGGAAAGGGGGACCAGAGACCCGGGGAGTCCACCACAGAGTTTATCACGGCTCTGCGGCATGCTACAAGGCCCTCTGAATTCCAGAACCTGGAGGATCAACTGAGGGATCGCCTGATCTGCTGCCTCAGGGATCAAGGAATTCAGAAAAACTATTCACCAGGGGCAACGTTTCCCTTAAAGATGTCCTGAGAAAGTTGATGGCCCATGAGGCAGCCAGAAGAGCTGTGAAGGTTGTGCGACCAGCGTCCGCTGAGCCCCAAGTGCTAACAGTCCACCACACAACAATGACCCTTCATGCAGCTGAAGAAGCCGATGAGGAAGACACCAGGGACGAGATCGACCAGCTGCACGGAAGTTGTCCAAGGGCCAGACCATAGAGAGGGATGGCTCCCCCGTGCTGAGGTTGTGGGGAAGCAGAGTAGTTGTTCCCAAGTGCCTGCGGGTCACCTGGGGATTGTCAGATCAAAGGCTATGGTGAGGAGCTACGTTTGGTGGCCAGGGTTCGCCAAGGACATTGAGGCCCAAGTCCAATCTTGTAGCTGATGCCATCTACACTGACACAATCCCCACCCTGGGCCGAATCACAGGTGTGGGAGGCCACTAAGACCCCGTGGTCCTGCATTCATGTGGACTACACAGGCCCCTTTCATTGTGAGCTGTTATTTATTGCAGTTGACAGCTACTCCAGGTGGCTGCAAGTAGTACCTGTCCCCAACATGATGGTGGCTAGGACGATCCGGGAACTGAGGACACTGTTCGCCACCCACGACCTGATCCTCTCTGACAATGGGCCACAGTTTATGGGGGATGAATACAGACACTTCACAGTAGAGCACTTCATCCGACACATCATGTCCCCCCTGTTCCACTCAGTGCCCAATGAACAAGACAAGGTTATGGTGAGGACAACGAAAGAAGTTTAAAAAAAAACTGAAGGGGAGGATTGGCAGCGGAAGGTAGCAGACTTCCTGTTGGGGCAGCACATGGCCCCATGCATGACCACAGGGCAGGACCCTACTGAACTAGGGTAGAGAAAGAGCCTAGCCATGACAATGGACAGGGTACACTCTGACCGTGTTTCTGGAGCTGAAAGGCCACGACGGAGGGCCCTGCGAGAATTCAGTTACTGTCTGGACCAGGAACTACAATGGGGGCCGTCCTGGATACTGGTGACGGTGGTCAGGATCCAGGAGTCGGTCCTATGCCAAGTACATCTGGAGGATGGGTGACTGGTGTGGCGGCACATCAACCAGCTGAGGCACTGGTGGGACACCAGCACAACGAGAGCCAGTGCAACAATCACCTGAGGACGACAGGGAGCAACCGGGCCCATTCAGCGAGCCCCGAAGCCAACGTGCCAGAGGACCAGACAGCCAAAAGCAAAAGCGTCGCGGGGCAGGCACCTACTGGACCGAGGAGGTTGTAGCGGATTCGGACCAGACCTGGGTGGCGCTACCAGGACTTCACGGGCTTGTTGGCCCAGGGCAAGAGCCGCTGCAGTTGGGGGGGAAGGGATAAGTCCCGTGCTGGTAGCGTGGGAAACCCACAGGCTGTGATTGGCCGAACTGCCGACCCAGTGTGCTCTAATGGGAACTCAGTGTGGAAGCGGTCCGCTGGTCTATTGGTCGCCTGTGCCAGAGCAAGACATTCAAACCCCGTTATAAGTGGTCTTAAGTTACTCGTTTCAGTTACACACAATGGTTGAATAAAGTGTAGCAGTTACATGACTCTGGTCTCCGTTTGTCCCACACCCACAGTACACAACAAACTCCTTGCTTTTCTCTGAGCTGTACCCTACCTTCTTTCTTTTCCAGTGAAAAGTATAGTCTTGGTGGAAACCTAATTGCCCTCCTATTAGTAATTTAGAAAATGCGTCCCTGTGGTTTATTATTATTTAACTCATTGGCACAGCAATTATGATAATGTTGTAAATAGGCATGACTTTCTTCTTGGTTATGGTTTTGGTTTTGCAAAAGAGATTTCCTTAACAATCTTGTTTTCAAAGAATGTAATTTGTATTGGCCAAGTACGAGAGTTATATAAGCTTTTACATGGTGTTTGGTTTAGCCAAAAAGAATTTTGCCCAATCAGATCCACTCATCAAATAGCAAACTCAAAATAATACTGCAATTACTATGTGTCAGAAGCAATTTACATTGTGACACTGGGATTGAAACCTGATTCCCCTAGAGTTCTTAAAGCAGAATTAGTTCCTATGACGCTCGGCTATATCTTTATGCCTTTTAACTCATCTATGACTTAAATCTTTGTAAATCTTAAAGCAAACAAATACTAGATTAAGTGAATGGTGAGCAAACTGGCAAACTTTAATGGGTAAGGAGCTGATTTCATAAGTCCCTTTGAGTAAAAGTGTCCCTTGTTAACTAGGAGCAACATGTTTATCAGGATGTATCCTGCCTCTGAGATTTTTTATATTTAATGCATTTCTTAGACTCCAAGTCTATTTATAATATGGTCTACATTGCAAAAGACTAAAATCTATATGCATATGCATGCTAAAACATATTTTTCAGTTTCCTATGTAAACACCATGTAAAAGCTTATATATCTCTCGTAGTTTTCCTCGCAAAAAAATAATTTCTCAATCTCTTTCTTGTTTATAGAGCAGTTATCTTAGGTGGAAGTGTAATCATAATTAAGGCCTATATACACATGCACCTTAACACTGCCCATGTGCGTGCATCTTCTGGTAGTTTCATTTAATGACTGCAGTTTATAGTGATAAAAATAACTTTGTAACCAATTCTTGCATATACAACCTTCTCAGGCCTTTAAAGCAAAGGAAAGCCAAATGAAGATCCTATGTACAGTTGTGATTTTACTTAGCAACTGCTTTCCTTAACAATTGAATTTCTGGTCTCTGTTGTAGTTGCCAAAAGAGGACTACTTACAAATCTGGCCATTGCTAGGGGAACTTGACCTGTACAAATGAAACATCAAAACATGTGCCAAAAACTAGCCACCCAAACATATATTTCTTCAAGATCCCTATCTGCCCTTCCCATTCAATCAAAAAGAAATATGACTATATGAACTAATTCTACTTTATTATAAGACTGCATTAACAGAATGTTGCAAACTTCCTACCGCCACTTCTAACAGCTTGATCCATTAGGGTGGGTCCTTCTTAAATTTCTTTATTTGAAGCCACTGTGGGCTCCTGCCTCTCTGGTCTGATCGCCTCCTCATTCTGAGAGGTTATCCACATATTCCATTACAGTTCCATTCTGAGCTTATTTGATACGTACTTACTTTCAAAAGACAGTAGACTGTTCTGTAAATTTGATTTGTAAGTGCAGTGCTGGCCACTGTTAAGTGAGATTGCTATCTCAAAGGGCACAATTAGATATTATTCATAATTGGCCACATAAACATCCTGGTTATTCCAAACTAAGCTATTCTTCTTTTGCCTTGTCCAAGTAAGAATGAATTATTAATCTGGTTGCATTCAAGATGCAAAATAACTCCAAAGAAATAGTAGTATTTACGTTTGGAAGCCAAGGATGATTTGTTGTATCCTTAGGATGTTGCCCAGATGATAGAACCATTTGAAAAGAGAGAGGAAGCAAAAGAACAAAGACCAATAAGAGCAGCGGAGAAGCATCTGGAGGAGCAGAAGATACAGCAATATGAACTTACTGATAGAAGAGTGGAAGCGGTGAGAGGGGCAAGGTTAAAAGGGATGGAGTATCGAGCAGCTATTACGGGATGGAAATGTTAAATGAGAAAAAAGAATTTTTATTATATAAGATAATCTACAATTGTTTGTAAGAAGAGT
>JANHFO010002018.1:74725-86496 GCA_032468095.1 Pareas carinatus
ATGTATATACCACAGATGTTTTAGAGCAGGGTTTCCCAATCTTGACAACTTTAAGACGGGTGGACTTCAACTCCCAGAATTCCTCAGTCAACCATGCTGGCTGGGGAATTCTGGGAGTTGAATTCCACCCGCCTTAAAGTTGTCAAGATTGGGAAACCCTGTTTTAGAGTAATGAAGGAAATAATAAAAATATAGCTGTGAACATTTTGATTTTAATTGAATCAAAACTGACTATTTTCAAGCTAATCTCAACTGGTTTACAAGAGAGGCATTTCATTCCAGTGATGCCACTCATCCAGTGTGTCTATATGTTCATATGTGTGCATGCACATGTGTACTTACAAATACCTATTTGATCATTAGATGGCACCAAAACAATAGTAGAACTCCAACCCTCTACTGCCATCTAGTGACTGTCTAGTTTCTTTTTGCCTAAATAAGGGTAGATGAAAATAATGCAGGATTAAAGGCTGTTCTTGTACAATGTTTCTAACTTTATTTAGGGTTCCTTCCTGTGAGAACAACCTTGACACTCAGTTTTTCCAAGAAACATTTAATAAAACATTATTAAACATTAAAGTAGGTCCTTTAAAAATTTACCTCCAAATAATTTAAGACTGATTTTCTGTTACAATATAGAAGTTTACTCATATTTCCATTTTGGTCAGCTTCAGTGAAGATGGAGCTTTGTCCCAGGCTCTCCATTCTTTATTCTTTAGTGAATGTGCATATACAGGTCGTGCTGCCAAGCGGCATTTGCCAAGGTGGCATTTGCAAGGGTGGTTTCTTATCCTTGTAGTATTACCTTTCCAGATTTGTTTTGGGTTCAAAGTTAAGCTTTTACAAAGCCCTGATTATGACTTTTCAGTCACTATGGTTTAAACAAATCTCAAGGAAGTCAGTAAACTCAGCTGTTGTGATTGCATGCCATGATTTATGGCTTAGTGTAGATAATTTTGGCTTAAGTTTGAGCTTGCTTATTACACCAAGATGAAAAGAAATGACTCACAATACTGTCAGCTAATCAACAGGTAAACCCAACTCTTAAGGTCCTTTCTAAGCTAATCCTTATCCACACATGGTAACTTAAGATAGGAATAACGCAATTCTTCTCATTGATCTTGGAAGGAGAGGAGTAGGAAGCATATTGATGAGTGAAATAATTCTTGGCGGGAGGATTTGCAATAAATTTTATTGTATTCAGATACAAGCTCCAAAAAAAAAGAAATTTTGCAAAAACAAAACAAAATTAGACAAAACATTTTTTAAAATGTGCATTAGAAAGGACAAAAGGGAAACATACACACATATTATATCAAGACCAAACTATCCAATAATTATTCATTTCTAATGGACTAAGAAGCAATTATATTAATATCCAAATCTTTTCTCCCGGAAACTGATTTGATCTACGTTATAGGCATTGAAAGCATCCCATATTTGTGAAAATGAACCGCAGGGAAGTTTGAAGGTACTACTTGAAAATACCAGTTGATCATCTGTCTGCAGTGTATTACAGTTTCCATCCTAACTTCAGAAATCAGGAATCTCATTGTTATTCAAAGAAACCTGCACAAATAATATGCACATCCACTAGAGCTATAAATAATTACTCAATTTAAATGTATGTAATACATATATGTAATACATTTAACTTTCATTCGAAAAACATTCCTTCTTAGGAGCTTAGACCAGATTCTTGTTCCTTTTTACACTTCATCCTGCATCCAAAAACATGTTGTGTTTTCAAACCACTGATTTCATACATACAACTGACTGTGTAATGAAACCCAGAGGGAACATAAAACCAAACATTAGCTCAAGAAAGAGAAGAATGTCTTGTACGGCATACAATGAAATATTTTTCCTGAAATATAAGCAAAGCTTCTTAGAATTCTTTATGGAATTAAAGTTTGATTGACGCAAAGGGGCATACTACATGTAAGTTGTATCAGCTCTTGACACCAAATGTGACTTTTTCCATTAGATGAAGAATGCAGTCAAAATAAATAATTTGCAGTACCTTTTTTCTTGTTTCAAACATAAGTGTTGAAGTAATTTTGTATATTGAACTCAGTGGTTACAGATAGGCCTAAGTTTGATTTTGCATGAAGTACTTCATAACAAATGTGTTATAAATTATAATGTTACTTATTTGCCAATTATACAAGATTTTTATAACATAAGAAATTTGATTGAGCTTCCCAAACTGTATTGATGAAAGACTTTCAGTGAGGTATAGAAAACTGCTGACCTTGACTTAAATATATAATGCCTTGTCAATGCATATATTAAAATGTGTGATTCCTAAATACAAAATGACAGACCATTACTTAAATGAGATGGGAAAGTCCTGATTGCTCATGAAACGTTTTCGTCTAAGCAATGGAATTCTGATACCACTTCCCAAAAAGGTGGAGTATTTGCCTCTCATATTTGCTAATATTAAACTTTTCAGTGGCCTAAATTGATATTCCAATCTGCTGATTCAAACTTATATTCCAACCAATTCAGGGTGGAAAGATTTGATCTGAACATTCAGTTCAAAGACAATTGGACTGAATCCCCCTTGTGAATTGAATTATTGAAGTGAATAATTTGTTCAGGTAAATCTATGCAGCTATTGCATTGAACTATATCTTCACAATTCTCTGTCAGAATTTGAATCAACTCTTCAGACTGAATCACATATTTGAACTCAGTTGAACTGCAAATTCATATTGGTTATAAGTTGCTCCTTTAAGATACCTGAGTGACAAGCTGGTTCCCTCAAGATATTCCGAGAACGATATCTCTAGCTCCTTTGCAATTCACTTCAAAGAAATCTGCTACTGATTTTTCAATGAATGGTAGGGTTGGGCTTTAAGGGATTGGTTTCTGTTTTCTTCTCCTGGAGCATAAAATAAAGCATTCTAATTAAGAACAAATAAGGACACCTTTTCTATTTGTGCTGATGAAATAACCTTACAAATATACGAACAATATCACTCCAATACAAGAATGACTTTAAATGACATCATACGGCGGTTTGCTCTGGTAATTAAATTGCTAGGCTAGAACCCAGGAGATCATGAGTTCTAATTATGCTTTGGTTGAAAAGCCAGCTTGGGGGAATCTTAGCCTAATCATTCCCTGTCAGCCTTGGGAAGCAAGCAATGGCAAAAAAAACCTTCTGTAATCTTTGCCAAAAAAACCTGCAGGAACCTGTCCAGGCAGTCACCAGAAGTCAAAACTAACTGAACGGCAAAAACACAGAGAGAACTCAGGGGAATTTATGCAAAGGGGGGCATTCCTCCTTGAAATCTGTTCAAGTCAACAGGCCGGATCATGAGTGATATTCTCAGGTTATTCTGCTTGGCTAGTTGATTTACCCTTCTGGGTTTGATCTTCTCCATCCTAGCTCATCTGTTCCAGTCTACTTCCCTTCTTGGTTCTTCAGGTCTCAACCCTGCTCCAGGTAATTCGTTGAATGCGTCCCTCATCTTTGAAAATTTGCCAGCCTCTCCACTGATTAAATGTTCCTCATCAATATACCTGATTCTCCCTCTTCCCCATTAACAACATGCTAACAATATGCTGTATGAGATTTATTTAATAGAATTTTTTCCCCAGAAGATCTGGGCAGAAGTTCTTGCTGATGTTCACACCATCCCACTGAAAAACAAAACAAAACACAATATTTCATTATCGTTTGTAATTAACCTATGTTAATGTGAGTTAATGACCACTTTGCTAGCAATTTACTCCCTTCATTCTTCATGAATCTTAGACTGCATTGAATCACAATACAATATTGTTTTTAAGCTTCAGATGACTACAGTTTAAAAAGAAAATGGTATAGATACAAAAACAGTAAATTTGTAAAACAGAGAAAACGAAAACTATTAAAATGTCATCAATAATCTTGGTTTCATCTGATAACTATTCAAATGGAGCATGGCAAATTTCTTAAAGTCATCCAACCTGGAAAAAAATGATGTTGATATATATATATATATATATCTTTTCGTAGATTTTCACGGGTACAGGTATGTAGGTCCAAGTGTGTTTGGATCTTTTCCCATGTAGAGTGCAAGAAACCAAAAGCACCAAACTGAAGATGGCAAGTGAGACCTTGCCAAAATGTCACCAAGAGACTTTTCACTCTACACGGGAAAAGATCCGAACACACCTGGACCTATATACCTGGACTCGTGGCTATATATATATGTAGCCACAGGACATAAAATTAATTTTGAAGGAATCAAATTAATCATGAACACCCACCTTCCAGACATCTGAAAACTAGCCCTCATCAACAAACGAGTCCCAGCCATGAAAACCAACACCGAACCCAAAACAACAAAAGACACCACCACCAATCCCCCTCATCAGACCCAAACACTACCCCACCCTATAAATGAAAGACAACCACCATCCAGAAACTAGACCATGGCTGCATCATTAGCTGTCACACACTCTGACCCCAAAACCAAACAAACTGACACACGGCAAGAACACAAACACAGACCCAGACCTCAAACTCGAAGCCAAACCAAAACCCGGAAAGCTACATCACAGCCACCCACTCAGGACATCACATCACAAAACTCAGAATATCACACCACTAGAACTCAAAAAGTTTAAACACAACAAATGAATCAGGAGATCATAGCACAAGACCCAGCACCCCACATCAAAAGAACTTACAAGGTCATCTTCAAACAACCCGTTATCCAAGTCATTAAAACACAGGAGACTAATGGAAAAGCAATCACTACACAAACAACCCAGGGCATTACAACACAAGAGCTCATTATACCAGTATCAACTCCAGCAACCAATTAAGAAATAACAACCCAGTCAATCAGCCCAGCACACTAACCCCCCACCAGTATTTACAGATAAAATAAAATGGCTGCGAAAATTGGTTTGCGGCCAAGGGAAGGCTCAGGTTTTTTTAAAAAAATAAATGGTTTGGGAAACTTTTTAAGGGGGTGGGTCGGGAATGTTGACTTTTTTGTTATGTCATATTTTTGTGCTGGCACATAAAATAAATTCAGAGGAGAGCAGGATAGATTTATTTTGAGCTTATTAGCTCTCATCAGCTGGACATCCCCTTACTGAGAATTGATCTAGGGTCTTCTTCTAAATTCCCAAGCATTTCAAGAACTGTTTAGTGCCTTTTGAGCTTTGCACAGTTTTGTGCAGTTCTTAGATTTACTTTACTTTTTGTGCTGAGAGGTTTATTTTGGTATTATAATATGCTGTTTTATGTAATTGTTTTGCTCTACATTTATCACTGCCTGGACAACTCCACTTACCCTACAACCTAAAAACCGAATGAATGAACAAGTGGATGAATAATCCCTCGTAATCTTGCCTCTTTCATTCTGCTTATGCTCTGCTCCAAATCATCATGAAAGAACCTTTGGATATACTTGGCCATAGTTCTTGACTATTTGAGTTTTGATTGGGACTTACAATGTAATTAAATGTTTAGCCATTACACCGGTCAGCCAACAACAATTCGGACATATAGGAATCAAAGTACAATGCTACCAAAAGAGAAATCGCATTCTCAATCTTAACTCATTGTTAGCAACGTCATCATTTCCGTAGACCTCAATTTTTGCAGGGAAGATGAACCCCTTGCTGTATTCCTTCTTGGCCTTTTGAGATTGCTTGAGATTGCCAAGGGAATCAAAGTACTTGGTTTGATTATGCAGCTTGGATAAATTATGTACCCTTTCTAGTTTTTCTAAGCAAAGCTGGGAACTCCACAGAAGAAATACCATCTCAATTCTTTTTCTTTATGCCTTTAAGAAAGAAAAAAAGAAATCATTTTTTTAAAATGTAAAAAAGCCTTTTCATCTTATCACAAAAGTAGCCAAATTGGAAAAGCCAGGAGATTATTTGAACGGTCTTACGATCTGATTGTTAATGTTCTAAGTGTGCTTGAAGTGTCTGCTTGTTTAAACTCTGAAGGGCTGAGTTTTTTTATTGCATTGTCTGAAGTGTGATTGGCAAAGAGCCATTCAAAATGGGGGCAGCCTGGCCAGATGCTGAGCTTCATAAAATCCGGCTATACAATATTTATTTAAAGCAGATTTTGACTTGACATAAAGACAGCCTGATGGTAGCAGATGTGAGTCAACGCCATGCTCCTTTGACAGTCCTGCAAGTTGTGCAGCTGCTTTGGTTAACCAACCGCTCTTTAGACTATAATGAATATTTGGCAGTGAAACAAAAACACAACAGCTCATTCCCCATGGAGGCATGTGCCTGAACTGTTCAATGAAAGTACACAAAAGAGCTTTTGGCAAACAGCAGGGAAACTGGGCCAGGGACCTTGAGAAGTGTAAAATGCGAAAGTTGTTTGTTCTTGGCATGTTTGCGTTCAGGCTGTTAAATGCATGGAAGTCTTTTTGACTCCAGTATCCCTCTCATCAAAATGCTGTCAGGCTTTTGGCAATTGTTTTTTTTTTTGTTATCAAGCCATTTTCAAACTCTCTATCTTTAGGGATTCTTTTGACATTGACTTGTTTGCTGAGAACATCCCTGCCGTAGCTGCACCAGGCCAGGAATTCTGGGGCAGACTTGGAAAATCAGGTATAGCTTTGCATTTCGGTCATTGGAGATTAAGTCTATTTGATTTTCAGGTCACCTTGTATAGACTAAACACATAGCCCAGACCAGGGGTGTCAAAAGCAATTTCATTGCACGTCACTGCCACTGCCGCCGTGGCTGCTACGAGCCACCATGCCCCTTCCCCTGCAACCCCCAGATCCCCAACCGCCCACAAGCCCCCATGATCCCCACTGACCCCCCATGGTCCCCACCCCTGCTGATTCTCCCACAATCCCCCCGTAACCCCTGCGATCCTCCTGTGGCTGCCGCTGACGCCCACATGGCCCCCAACCCCTATCTGCACCACTGCCTCCACCTCCAGGGAGCTCCATGTCTGGCCCATGGACCAGATCCATGTCGGCCACGGTGGCTTATCCTGCCCACAGGCTGTTTGTCTGACACCCCTGACCTAGGCCAGATCCAGTGTTCTCCACATAAATGTGACTCACAAGAGAAAAAAAAAGATCATATAGGTACTTGAGGGAATTGTACTGTTAATGTTCTCTTTCTGAAGGTCAGAAAAAAATCATGGAATTCTTCACAAGTTTATGATTTATATGATCTATTCAAATCATTTGCACCTCACAATCCTTGAATAATGACATAAAAGCATTTTCATTAGGTGTGACTGTCCTTGGTTAAATCCTGCCTTTTTTTTCCTGCTAGGGAGATTCTGAAAAACATATGCCTTTAAAAGCATGTTCAGGTATAGTGCTACCTCAGTACATATCAATTGGTTCCAGGATGTGTGATGAGTATTAAAAATGATGAGTGCCAAACAGACCATGTGACTTACCATGAGATCCTTTGTTTCAACTGAGAAAGTCTTCCTATCTGTCCCATTCCTATGACCTTCCCTGACTTGCTGTCCGCCCTCTGTGACCTTTTCCCCTCTTCCTTTTGCAGCAACCTTCCTGGCATGGCTGACTTCCTGTCTGTTCTCCATGCAGTACACTGAGTACCAAATAAACAATGAGTACTGGGACAACATTTTCACATCAAAACGCGTTGAGTACCAAATTTAATGAGTTTTGAAGCAGTCGAGTACTGAGGTACCCCTATATATTTATTAGAGCTATGACATTTGAGCTTCAGAACCTTAGACAGCCACATGATGGCAGGAAAGAGTTGAATTTTTCTCTTTGCTACCATGTAGTGGATATCTCAATTTTTGCAGCTGAGACATGCTAGCCCAAATATATTTATGGAAAAATTATAGAAATGATCTAAAATTAAAAAAAGGAAAATTCATTGGGAAAAGGACCAAATGCACCTTCTACCATTTGTTCATGTATCAGCACACTGGTCTCTTCTCTCGACATATCTTCTACCTTATGCCCTAACCAGTTAATATTATGCTTTATCTCATTAATAGATAAAGGTGTTGCTGAGTGTGGTTTAATAACAGTTGTGCCATATGTGTGGCGAAGTTAATGCTGGCAAAACTGAGGCTGAAATTCGATTCCATTTTTAATCTGAAATTCTGCGTATTTAACATCATCCAGTTTACTTATAAAGTAACACTACACACATTCTACTCAAACCTCTATAAGACTGTTTTAGATCATGCATGATTAGCGCTAGTGAATCCTGGCTGTGGCAATTACATTGACCTGAAGCCAGTCTTGCAATTTCTCAAATGTTTTCTTGCCCTGAAACAGAGGCTTCTGTTTTTCTATTTTATTTTCAGGAAGCTTGAGAAATTTCTGCCAAATTTCTTTGGGTGGCATTTTTGAAATCTTTTCATTATTAGGAGTCATGGAATGTGCTGGTGCATCTTTCATTACTGTAAACTCTCCCTGCTTATCTAAACTGAAGTAAAAATAATAATAAGTCCAGTGGAGAATTATCTTAAGATGTGTATGTTTTCATCTGTGAAACATTGGATTATGTATCAACATAGTAAAAAATATCTTTCCTAACTCTTCTTGATTTCTGCTTTTCTCCCTTCTTCCCTCCCTTCCTCTCTGTTACTTGTATATTTGTGTGTGTGTGTGTATATACATGATCACTGAGGGGTTATCTATATTTTAAGGTTGGAAAGCAGTGTGGCACAAGGAATTAGAGAATTGCTTTGGAACTGACCCCTCCCCTTTTCCCCTCCGGATGCCTCGTCATACTGTTATCTTGTGGTTCCAGGCTTTATTCAACAAATATCTATATAAACATCTACATCAGTTATATTTGAAATTCAAAATGCTAACTTTGCATTCTGAAATTTTCAGGCATACAGTTGGATGAAAGTTAATTCCAGCTTAGACTGCAGTAGTATTTCTTAGTCATTTTCCCTGCTAATCTGTACCAAAGCATTTTTGCAGCAATGGCCAAATATACAAGAGTCATCTTCAGCTAAGACTAGGGTCAAGCTACAGAATATTTTATTCCATTATTTGGTTTCTGACTTGACATGCTCCAACCCTTTAATTCTGCTCAGCAGTGTGTGTGTGTGTGTGTCTGAGTGTCTGTATTTAATGATATTTATTATGGGTGATGGTGTATCAAATACAGGTAGTCCTCGGGTTATGACCACCATTGAGACCAAAATTTCTGTTGCTAAGTGAGACATTTGTTAAGTGAATTTTGCCTCATTTCATGACATTTCCTGCCATAAAAGTGAATCACTGCAGTTGTTAAGCTAATAACATGGTTAAGCAAATCTGGCTTCCCTATTTTTTTTTACAAACAATTTTTATTGGCTTATAAAATAAAATACAAAAGCAAATAGTTGTAAAAATAAGGGAGGGAAAAAGGAAGGGAAAAGTGTAGAAAAGAAGGGGGGAAAAAGAAAGAAAAAGTGTTGATTTCCAACTCCCTCTGGTGCAGTAGAATAAAACAATAACATCAAACTTTTTTCATAATAGTATAAACTAGCCTTTTCTAGAACAACAAATCCATCTAGGTGGTAAAATCCAAAACCAAAGTTTCATTTTTTTCCACCTCAAGCACAAAGTCCCGAAATAGTTTCCAAGTGGAAACAGAAATACTTGCATTTCCCCCCCTGTGATCAAAGCAGTCAATTCAGTCATCTCTGCTAACTCCACCATCTTTTGCAGCCATTCCTCCATTGTGAGGATCGAAGCGTCCTTCCAATTTTGTGCATAAAGTAGTCTTGCTGCCGTCAACATATATTGTTAGGTATAAGCAGAGCTTCCTTGGTTGCAAGGACAGGACAAATACAGAAGGTAGTGTGCAAGGATGAAGCGATGAACTCACACACACACACAGAATATAAAGGGTCTAAAAGATCTTTATATACAGGACATAGGCACAGTCCAATCTTCAATAACAGTTAACAGTTCAATAGTCATACACAGTCTAGCATTCAATAGAGCATACACTAACCAGGATAATAAGGTATCTAAATTCTGGAACATAGGAACATCAATGGAGAGAGAGATGCTCTCTGACTTCCTGCTTTATATAATCAGCATCCTGGTCTTGGTAATTGCCATGACTCATCATGGTCTGCTTCCATATATGGTAAACCAACTATTAGGGCTCTTAAAGCAACCATAACAGACATCCTGAGGCCACATAGTCCACCCCCCTTTGCAAACTTCTGACATGCAAAGTCGATGGGAAAGCCCGATTCCCTGAACCACTGCACTACGAACGGAGCACTTAACTACATAACTGCGGCAAGAAAGGCCACAAAAGCTCACTTAACGACTCTCATTTTGCAAGGGGTATTTTTGGGCTCAATTGGGGTCGTAAGTCTACCTGTACTGCAGATTGTTCAGTGAGTAACGGGCTGCTTTTCTATGTGGGCCCTGATTTCCCTTGGCCGCTGCTCAGCTCCTGAACGCTACAATTATTAATTGGGTGAGCTGGTCTGCTGTGGATGATGGTCCCTTAGGTATCTCGTTGGCTCTCTGGGGGATTTTTGTCCATAACAGCTTCCATATCTTCTCCATTTCCCCCTCCAAGTTACTGTCCTCGTCTCCCACGCCCAGTACGGGCTCCCGGCAGCTTTGGGGTTTGGTTAAATGCTTATCATGTAAAACCTTAAGTGCTAATTGCTTAGTAATGAAAACTTTAATTGCTGGGAAATTAAACCTTTAATTGCAAAGTGGCTGGCAGAATGCCAGTCCATAACAACAAAGATTTGCTTTCTTTTTTCTTTTCTTTTTTCTTTTTTGATTAAGGGGGAAAAATGTCCTTTACTCAATATTACCCACTTGCCGACACAATGTCAAGACATAAATAAAATGGAAATAGGTCTTGAGGATTTTATTGTTATCATCATCATCATCATCATTATTAGATAGAAGAGAGAGAAAATCAGAATTTCTAAAATTCTGCACATGGCAAGTCTTAGTTTCAGCTCTTGGCTATGAGCAATTAAAGAAAAAAGAAGAGATGAAATAGAGATTAACTCTGGCCTATTTAGTGGGCATGAATCCAGCTGTAATGTCTCGCTGGACGGGTCTACCTGCTGCACAACTCCAGATGACCACCAGAGGGCAGGAAGGTGTTAAGAGGTTTCTGCCCTCTTGTGGGCAGCTGGAGTTGTGCAGCCCAATCCAAACGCCTGACCATTCGGCATCTCTACTTCCGCATGGAGCAAGGTACAGGTAAGAGATGGAGAAAGAGGTCATTTGGCCAAAATTAGATGTCCAGAGTTGTTTGGCCTGGACATCAAGTCCATTACACCAGACAGAGCAAATAAAATGATTATTGATTCATGGGGATGCTTAAATTGGGCTTTATGTGAATGTATAGGAGATGTCAATAGGAGAAGCAGGGAAGGGAAGGGGAAGGGAAAGAGAAAAAGAAGGGAAGCAAAAGGGAAGTGGAAGGGAAGAAAATGAAAATGAAAGGGAAGTGGAAGTGGAAGTGGAAGTGGAAGTGGAAGTGAAGTGAAGTGAAGTGAAGTGAAGGGAAAGGAAAGGAAAGGAAAGGAAAGGAAGATCTTTTCAGGGGCTACCCTCCACACACTGCAGTAGATAAATCACAGTTATCCTAAGCTGGCTGACAGGACTTTAAGCTGCTGCAGTCATCAGTCACAGAGCGAGTTTCTTCTTTTATCTTACTAAATGTAAAAAAAAAAGTGTCAGGAACTGGTAATATTGCAAGACCGATGGTACTAACTTTCTTTCTTTCTTTCTTTCTTTCTTTCTTTCTTTCTTTCTTTCTTTCTTTCTTTCTTTCTTTCTTTCTTT
>JANHFO010002020.1:35380-50974 GCA_032468095.1 Pareas carinatus
TCTATCTATCTATCTATCTATCTATCTATCTACCTACCTACCTACCTACCTACCTACCTACCTACCTACTTACCTACCCAGCTACCTACCTACATCTACCTACCTACCTACCTACCTATCTATCTATCTTTCTGGTTTATTCATGACTGTCATTTTTCATTTAATATCTACCCGCTTTTGGGTGGTGGGTGGGAAGGGAATCCATGGGATCAGCCCATTTCTCTTGCTACTACAAGGGCAACAAATGTGATTATTTTCTTAATTTTACTAATTTTCCTTCCTTAAAAAAAATCAAAACTGTGGGTTACCCAGATAATTATTCAATAGTATGCAAGATTCCTCTAAGGAACTAGAACCAGTCTGATGTTGTGGTTAAGGACTAGAAACCAGCAGAGCATAAGTTCCAGTCCTGCCTTAGACACAAAGTCAGGTTGAAGGTTACCTTGGGCCAGTTGCTGTTTCTCAAGCCCCAGGAAGGAGACAATGGCCAACCACGTCTGGAAAATGTTGCTTAGGAAACAGTCTACATAGCCTTGTAGTTTTCAGGAATCACAAACTGAGCATTCGGCAGTTGAAGTGAGCAAGGGCTGCTAGACTTCAGATTCATTCTTATTTAGGCAAAGTCACTGGAGAAATATCTGCACTCTGGGTAAAGTGTTTGGCCAATAGGCAAAGAACATTATTCCCAACCTGTGCGTTTCTGCATTTATTAAAGCAGGGCAAGTCAATAACGGAATGACATGTGCCTTGACATCAGATAATGAACCCCTTCTTAGGAATCTCCTTCTCGGAAGAATCGGTCCACTTCAAAACATGGAATTATTTCTATGGATGGTTAGACAGGAGATGGAAGGAGTAGGTGTTAAATTGTATTAGTAAGATGGATATGCATTGATGAAAGGTACATAAAAATGTATACCCAGTTGGTTGATGTTGATTGAAATATTTAACACACTGTTTCTTTTTTATTTTTATTTTTTTTAAAAATGAATAAAAATTCTTCGGGAAAAAATAAGAACTTAAAATGATGGCTTTAAGGGAGCCAGTAGTGAAGACCCTGGGAGTCATTTGGAGGGGAGGGGGGCGGAATTGTGCAAACTCAAAGCTTAAAATGTTACGACCCACCGCTGGTCCTGGACTGCACAGATGCTTGCTGGGAGGCAGAAACCATTGGACCAAATGATCTCTGGACTCCTTAGGCTATTTTGTTCCTTTTTTTTCCTAAGTCAGATGAAAGCAAGCATTGGGGCAGGAGAGAAGAGAGATGAGTCACCTTTGTCCTCTTGGGCGGTTGGCGTATCTCTATGCTTATTTTTAGAATGGCTCTGACAGTTGTCCAAAGGTTCGAAGTTAACAGATGGCCTGTCTTAAAGAATCGTACGCTCGCTAGCATGCAATTCCGAAAAAAAAAACGATAAATGCACTCAAGAGCGTGCCATAAACAGCTTTCAACGACTACTCCAAATCCAATTTTGCTACCACACTTCATTAAAACTGATAGCAGGTAACCCAGGCTGCTCTTAATTCCCAATCCGGTTATTCCAGGTAACAGGCAAGTAGAGTTAGTTAGCTGTCTACTCTCCGTTTCCCAAGGCAGATGCCATTTTGGCCTATTTCTTTTTCCATCCATTACGCCGCACTGTTGAAAAAGCTGAACTTGACGAAAAAGGAACTGATGGTTCCAAAAAAAAAAAAGGATGATCTCTCAAAGGTGAGAAGTTCAATCAGAAACCGTCTCTGTTCCTCCTCCTGTGTGTTCAATGATAGCAATACTTTGTGTAGTAACCATAATAGCAATAATAATGTTGCTGTAGGGAAGAGTCTATAAAGTCGACTAAGCAAACGTATTGAATTATTCACTGCATCGTAATCAACAAATGAACCATCTATTGCTGTGTGTTGTGGGAAATACAGATAGTCCTCAGCTTGCAACTTCAACTGAGCTCAAAATTTCTATTGTTAAGTGAGTTTTGTCCCATTTTACGACCTTTCTTATCGCAGTTGTTAATTGAATCACTGCAGTTGCCCAGCTGTTAAGTAAATCTGACTTCCCCATGGACTTTGATTGACAGACGCTGGCAACGGGACAAATCACTTAACCTTGAGACACAACAATGGTCATAAGTATGAACCAGTTGCCAAGTCACTGAATTTTGATCGTGGAGATGCTTCAACAGTTGTAACTGTTAAAAACAGTCACAAGCTCCATTTTTCAGTGCCGTCATAACTTTGAATAGTCACCAAACAAATTGCTGTATGTCGAGGACTACCTGTAGAAGCTGACGATAATGAGAATCACTTTCTAACAGCCCCTTCTAAGTAATCTCATCTTTCCTTCGGGTCTCTACTCTGCATCCATATTTTACTAACTCTCTTACTTGGCTGCAACCGTGCCATTATTTTAATGCATTTCTTTCTTTCTTTTTTTCTCTCTCAACAGACCTCCGTGCCAAAGTCTTCCCACTTTATCACCATACCACTTTATCAGCCAGCAGACTGATTTTCCATGCTAGTCACTTCACTGTGTTATTGCCAAACTCTACTATGCCTATAAGGAAGTCTTCCAAAGGAAAACTTGGAAGGTAAAATCGTCAAGAAAGGCAGAAAGAGTTACTCTTTCTGTTACTGAACTCAGCTGGTGTGACTGAAATGAGGTCTCAGTATCAGTGAAGTTCAAACAGTATTATATTTCAGGCTAAAATGTTGTTCTTTATCTAAAAAGGATGTTTCTTTAAACTTTGTAGTAAACAAAGAATTATGATATTCTATGGCATGGATAACCTTGTGGATATAAGATACAAATGATATATGCATAATCTGTTGATACGGTATATGTTGATTGTAAAAATTGTTGAATTAGGTCTTTTTTCCCCTTGTTATATCTCTTCTGAACATGTTGATGTGTTGGGGTGGTTTAATATGAAAAATAAAAAAAGTATTGGAACATAAAAAAAGAAAAGAAAAAAGAAAATGAACCCAGATTTAATTATCGTTGTCGGGAACCTATTACGGGAGATGTCTAAGCACCTTTGACATATGATGGCCTCCGGACACAATTTCCATCCGACTGGGTAAACAAGATTTTGTTTCGTTGTGTTGGGAGAAGAGGAGAGACAGAGGGAGAGGAAGAGGAAGAGGGAGATGAAAACTCTCAGCAAGCTCTTGATAACTGTTGGCCTTTTGATCTCTTTTTGGACAGTCCAGAGTCTTGTTCTTCACATGTCTCCTTCCATGAGCGTGGCCTGAAGTTCTTAGGAAGAGCTTTAGACCCAGAAGAACTGACTGACTTTTGATCTCTGACACACTGGCACGCTCTGCTGAACACTTTGGAATAACATGCAGCTATCTCGATATAAACTAATGTTCCATTGCTAATGATATGCTCCGAAGTGGAAGGCTTACTGTCGAGGCTGAAAGATCACATTTCTAAACTATAATTAGTGTCCAGTGCAATGCTAGGAATGAGTTCATTGGGTGTTTTTGATTCGTCATAGACAGGATGGCAAGTCCAATGGTCTACGGAGTTTCTCAGTCATCCAAACGATGATTTTCCCAAAGGTGCTTTTTCAAAAGACTTTGTTATTCCTTGAAAACGTTTCGTTTCTCATCCAAGGAGCTTCTTCAGTTCTGACTGAATGCTGGAGAACGGAAGGATACCATTCAGACATTCCTGGTATTGCACTGGATGGGCCCATACTAAGGATTCTTCCCTCTTCCGCCATTCAGTCAGGACTGAAGAAGCTTCTTGGATGAGAAGCGAAACATTTTCAAGGAAAAACAGAAGTCCAGTTGCCTTTTGAAATAGTATCTTTGAGACAGGTCCAATGGCGTTTCAGATCAAACAGCCCTCACTCTCCCTCGAGTTACTAATTAACACTAATGGTGAGGATTTAGGATTCTAGCTGCCTTAAAATTTAGAAGATTCACAAGAAAGTTGATTGCATGTGTTATTTTTTTTCCCTCAGAAAGACATTTTACTAAGATCAGCTGTCCTGTAAGGAAATTCACAATTTGCTGTTTGGAGTGTGGATTCATTACATTTTCTCCTATCCCCTCATAGAACCTGGTTTAAAAATGACACCTTTTTTTCTTTTTCCTAGTCCCATCTTAGGGACTGAGTCAACTGGGTGAATTTGGGGTCAGTCATTCTTTCTCAGCCCTGGAAAGGAAGCAATGGCAAAGCACTTCTGAAATCTTGCCAGATTTGTCCAAGCAGTCACCAGGAGTCAGCACTGATTTGAAGGTCAACACACACACCAACAGACCCCAAATGCTGAACTATAGTTTGGGGAATTTGTTTGTATCTTGGTAGCTTAATGAGGAGGGTGTTTTGTGACATGATGAAATGTGTTTTGTGACATGACGATTGTACTTTATAACATGACATGATTAATGTACTTACGATTGTGATTGTATTCATGATTAAGCTCGTGGTTTGTCAATTGCAGCTTATATGTACTTGACAAGATGACCATGAATATATCATGTTTATATATACAAATGGTTATGCTTATATGCACAATGATTATGCTTATATATACAAATGCTTATGAATGTATCTTGGATTGTAATCATGGTTTGTTTATTGCATGTTTGCAGGTATTGAGCATGTACACCGGAGATTCCTTGCGTGTCCAGACACCCTTGGCAAAATAGATTCTGAATCTGATTCTCCTCCCAGCTCTATTTTGCAGTCTCATTACCATACTACAGAAACCACATTTCCTACAATTCTGAAGCATGGAATAGAAGGAAACCTATATATACATCCTAAATGAGTTCAGTGCCAAAATTAGGTTAATCACCACCATGCTAAGCTGCTAAAGGTTCTGACCTTAGCAAGGAGAAAGACCTCCTAGCCCTGACTTCCAACAGTAAAAAAATAATGATAATGATAAAAAATTCCATCAAGTTTAAGCCTATTTGCTCCTTGGCTGACTTTATTTCTTATCGCATGCTGTGTGCATATACTAAGAGTACGTTATTTTATTTAAGGTTTATTAAATTTATAGGCTGCCTATCTCACTATCCAAAGCAACTCGGATCGTTCATTATAAAGAAAAGCAAGTTCGAATGACATCAGGTTCCTCCTAAGAGATAGCAAACAAATATATGCGAAAGGTGACCCCTGGGATGTGTTCTCTTATATATAAAGTGGCGTATAAATTTAATAAATAAAAATAACCGTGCAAAACAGTAACACGGGGGCATCTAAGCAGAGCATGTTCTCGGAGTCCTTCTCAAGACCTGGAAAAGGTACATTTATCCTTAAAAATTTCTCCCAGGACCAAAATCAAATGGTCCCTTAGCACTGCAAAAGGTTAAATAGCCAGCTACTTTTCATAAGATTTATATTTTAGATCGTGCCCAATGTGGATTTATGGTGACCCTCAACAGAGCAATATCGGCAGTGAGAGACAAGGAAGAATAAACTAGGCGAATCAGCATCGGAGGGTCAGACAAGCGCGTCTCCATAGCTGAAATAGTAGAAATCCCTACAAAAAAATCATACTGATAGAATCGGCAAGTCTTGGCAGAGCACAAAGCAGAGTGCTGAAAAATATCTCTAGCACCGGATGTGGGGAAATGACTTTTTGCATCCAAGCACCCCTAATCCTTATTTAAGCCACGAGATACGGTGTCACATTGGTTAATTAATTTGAATGCTGCGGCTTCTCCCTCCATCTGTCCCTTGAACCTGGGCCAGCAGCTTTGGCTTGCAAGGCTACTGTGACTTCATCGCAATGGCAGCTGGGCAGCCTAGCTTTGCTTCACTGCACTGGGGCAGGTGTGACACATACCCGGGGTATGAAAGGTGATTCACAAGCATCTTCTGCTCTTTAGCCTACATAGGTGGCTCGCGGTTGGTAGAATTTGGTGGATTTGGATGAACCATTCCAGCAGGACAAACTTTTTCCATCTCTCATGAAAATTGGTCCACAGTAAGGATGGTTCGTTCAGAATAACAGAGTTAGAAGGGACCTTGGAGGTCTTCTAGTCCAACCCCTTACACAAGCAGGAGACCCTATACTATTCTGGACAAATGACAAGCTTCTTCTTAAAAGCCTTCAGTGATGGAGCACCCACAAGTTCTGCAGGCAAGTCGGTCCACTGATTAATTGTTCTCACTGTCAGGAAATTTCTCCTTAGTTCTAGGTTGGATCTCTCCTAACGCTCCTAATGATGATTCTATACAACTTCCCCTTCCAAAGCGAGCTGCTCATCATCCCCAGAGAGGGCACAATATAGCTACAGTCAAGTGCAACAATTTGAGGGAGATTCAAGATTCTTGAAGGGAGATTTTTGACTGGAAAACAATACCCAGAGAAATAAATTCAATTCTCTCCAATAGATTTCAGTCTCAGATTTGGGACAATTCCCCCTTATGACTGCTTTGGCTTTAGGTAGGTGGGTATGTATGTATGTATGTATGTATGTATGTATGTAGGTAGGTAGGTAGGTAGGTAGGTTGATAGATAGACAGACAGACAGAGAGACTGACAGACAGACAGACAGACAGACAGATATTATGAGATAGAGATTATGAGATAGAGAGATAGCTAACTATTATTACAAAGTGATCAACCCTGACCTTTAAATCCAATGAGGAGAAATAAAGTTCTTTGTGAATCCTTTCGACCGATTGATGAGATATTAAAGTCAGCGCGGTCTGTAGCCTCTTTCTCCCTCTAATACATATATATTTAAACAAGCCTTTGGCTTCTCCTCTTATTTTTTTTAAACGATGCCCTTTCCTTTTGTTCTGCCTGACCCTCTCAGAGTTCTGGTTTCTGCACTCCAGAGATTTCGGCTGCCGCCACATCCGTCGGAACAAGGGAAGAGAAGGTGGGTTTCAAAGGCCAGCGTGGGCTTCCTTTAATCACACCTGCTGTAGAGTGAACCAACGCCAATGCACTACGGCTGCCGCCTGGCTTTGAGAAGCGAATGTTTTCGGGAGAAAAATCAGAGCTTGATTTCTCTGCTTTGAGAGCCTCACAACCTGGGAGGCAAACTCTGCCCGCCTCACATCTGAACGACAAGAAGATAAAACCAGTTCAGATTTGGGCCAATCTGACTGAATTCCGCCTTTTTCCTCTCCCTTCTGGGAAAAGGCTCTTTAATGACGAATCCTCTCTGCAAAATGCAGCATTAAGCAAGGGGAGCGTTTTACAAAGGAAGGAAGGACTCTTTATAGGGCAGGAAGTAGGAGCACGTAGCCAGGAGTCAAAAAATGCCATATTTGGGCCAAGAAAAAAAAGGATAATAGGAGTAAGTCATTAAATGGAAGGGTAAGCTTTCCAAAGAGATACGGACAACTATCAATAATTACAGTTCTACTTTATTGTGGTGCTTTCTGGCCCAAAGGCCGTAGTAAAAGTTTGATTTGTTTCATACTGTGGGTGGGGTAGAAGTTCGCTTTTCCAGGAAAGTATATCAAACAAAAGAGGCGCAGATGTTTCTGTCTAAAAAATATGTCCTCTCTCTTTCTCTCTGCTGTTTTGACATCCAGATAGAAGGCGCTGGAAATGCAGCATTCCTTGACATTTACAGTGGCTTCTGATGGCCAGGAACAGCCCTCCTTAGGGACTTCTTGACAAAAGAACAGGACAATATTAAAGGATTATATTTCAACCTTGAAAACATTGAGCGCACTTTTTACATCCCCGCTCCAAATAGAACATAGAATCATAGGGGTGGAGGGGTCCTCAGAGGTCTTCTACCCCAACCCCCTGGCCAAGGCAGGAGTCCTCATACCATCCTGGTCAAATGGTTGTCCAATCTTTTCTTGAAAGTCTCCAGCAATGGTGTACCCATAACTTTGAGAGGCAAGTTATTCCATTGATCCATTGTTCTCCTTACTTTCTAGGTTGAATATCTCTCTTTAACGAGCTTCCACCCGTTACCTCTTGTCTTGCCCTCTGGTGAGACCCAGAAGTTACTCATTACTGGATTAACCATGTTCTAAACCACATATGTCAAACACAAGGCAGATCCGACCCGTGGCCTGTGTTTATCCGGCCCGTGGTGCTGCCTTGAAGATGGCAAGGGATTGGCCTTCACCGCCTGAGCTCCAGTCCACCTCAGCCGCGTGTGAACCACAGCGGTGGGTGGAGCCTACCAGAAGGCCAGCTGGGATGCAGCCCCGCCCCCGTGGCCTGCCATGAGTGTTCCGGTGGGTGTCCGGCTGGCCCTGTTCCCTCCATGGCCTGCTGAAAGCATTCTGGTGGGCCTCCCAGCCCCCCTTTACCTCCGCGCAGGGGGCACCAATGGCCACGATGGGGATGCCGATGGCCACAGGGAGTGGGAGGTGGAGAGGGTGGCTCACGGCAGCCGCGGCCACAGTCCACGTGGCCCACGATGAAATCGAGTTTGACATCCCCTGTTCTAAGCTGAGGAAAGGGAAGAATCAACAATGGAGGAGCTACTCTGACAAATATCCAACTGCTGACCTGCTCATTTTTTCAGTTATATGGTGACAGAAAGCGTTGTCCGTGTAGCATTCATCTTAGGCTAGTTTAATGTTCTTCTGCCACTTTTTAAAGAACTGTTTTGGGAACCTTATTTCCAACTGAAATTAGACGAAGGTAAGATTGCTATTCCCCCTCCCTCAAAAAAAAAGAAAAAAGAAAAAAAATCAAACCTCTTACAAAAAAAGGAAGGAATCTTTTCCTTCCCCAAAGTCAATTTTAATTCCGTGAAAGAACAAATACATTTTAGCAAGTTGAATGGGCCCAAGATTCCATGAGAAATGGGCTACTTATAATTCCCACTCCTCCCTCTTCAAAATTGCGGTTCTAGGTTTTCCTTAAAAATAAAATGCGCTGAACTTCTATCAGAGCTGCTGACACAAAGAGAGATGTCGAAGTGAACATCTTCGTCTCTTTCTGCAGACAAGAAGCTGACTAAAATAGATAAATAATGAGTGTGTCTTGGGATCTCCGTAGCTAGTTTTGCAAGATGCCAGCAAATGGGAATGCGGAATGCTCTATATATTTTTTCTTATTCATGAATCTTTGTTCAGCAAAACAAAGATGTATATATGTGTGTGTGTGTGTGCAGATAGAACATCTCCCATAAGTGTTATGTTTCTGTCCTCTAAAAGTGCCAGTTCAAGAAAGCAGAAAGATAAGTTATGAAGACGTACATAATTTGCTGTGATAAATTGGGTGCATGCTTCAGTGATCAAAATTACAGCTGAGACCTATTATATTTAATGATGAGACAGGGTTCCTATGAAAACAGTCATGTATAGATTGTTTGTCTGAACAAGCAACCTACTTTTGTTCCTCTAGTAGCTAATATAGGTCCTCGACATATGGAGTTATGGTGGTAGGGAGTGCCATTTGTTAAACAGGTTGTCATACGACTGACCCAATTTTACAATTTTACATTTGTGGCAGTGGTTACATAAAAGCTGCGGTTGTTAAGCAAACCTATTGTTCATAATGTATGTTTTCTAGCGGTTAAAAGTTGAGGACTACCAATAGCTGGTAGAATAAAGTCCTAGCCAGAAAATAAGCCCTAGCATTTCAGGATGCTCGTAATAGAAGCCTTACCCCCCAAATAAGCCTCAGTTAAGATCATCAGACAGGCAGATGCATTGCGTACCATATTTCCCAGAAAACAAGCCCTAGTATGATTTTTCAGGATGTTCGTAATATAAACTCTACCCCAAGAATAAATCCCAGTTAAGATCGTCAGCCAGACGGACGCATTTATTTCTCAAAAAAAAAAGAAGAAGACCTAACCAGAAAATAGGCCCTAATGCGTCTTTTGGAGCAAAAATTAACATAAGATCTGGTCTTATTTTAGGGGAAACACGGTATTCGCTTGAACTCTTTGATGGATATCAGAAGTGAATTCTTGACTCATCTACAAGTAGACCTTGACTTATGATCACAACTGAGCCCAAAATATCTGTTGCTGTTGATGGTTGTTCAGTGAATTTTGCCCCATTTTACATCTTTTCTTGCCACAGTTGCTAAGTGAACCGCTGCAGTTGCTAAGTTAGCGACACGGCGTTTAAGTGAATTGGGCTTCCTCCGTTGACTTTGCTTGTCAGGAGGTTGCAAAATGGGATCGTGTGACCCCAGGACATTTTCTAATTGGACCAGGAGGATTGGATTTCTATGATCTTTCCAGATATCTTTTCAATCACTTCTCCATGAATCTCTTTGAAATGGAGATGCCAAGTCTTGCCTGCTTTTATCTCTTACATACATTGGATGCATGGCTTCATTTTCCTTTAAAACGGAAACATTGGACATTGCTAATTTCAGCAGTTGCTATTTTTTTTTAATTTTAACTTCAGGAAGTTCCAAATTAGTTGAAGGACCACTGGTAATTTTAACCTATAATTAGAAGTAATATTTTGAAATTTGCAAAATTTGGGTAACACGGTCACCACTAAATCATCCAAGAGAACCAACTCCTTCTTTGCAACAATTGTCAGGCAGTGGAACATTGCTCATCCCATAACAATGTCATGGAAGAACTGAAAAGAGGAGGAGATTTCCCAAGGCCTGAAAAAATTATAGCCAAGATGAGACTTGAAATCAGGAGTTTTGAAATCATGGACCACATTTTGAGCTGCTGTCATACTACACCGATTCTCCTTGCTGTTTTGAAATTGGATATCCTGTACTTAACTATATTTACGCTGATTTTTATGGCTATTTTCCAAACGATGTTATTAACTAACAGAGAACAATGGCATGGGGCTATCAGCAAGATGGTTCAGCTATTCTGCAAACCAATTAAATGCGGAGAAAGAAAAGCATCATGGGATGTTGACCTGAACAGGACCCGAGATGGTGGTTGACAGCAATTTCACCCCCTCTGAAGGACACATTAAGGTTCAATTTTTAAAAAATCTGCAGCAAAAGAGCTCAGAATAAAACAATAATGAAGGCAGACCTTTAAAGTTCACCATAGTCCTTGAATCATAAAGATAGGAAGGTTTGAAGTAAGAGGTTCCTTCCTCACCAGCAAAATAGTGGCCACCTCATACACATTCTGATGTTCATAGATGAACAAAAATGGACATCACAGTGACCTCGTATGCAGCAGCTTCTGGGATGATTGCAAACATCCTGATTGGGTGAGATAGAAGAGATTTGCAACTCTATCACATCAGCTCTTCTTTCCAAATATAGCTGTGGTGGTCAGCTTAGAGTTAGACCTTCCATGTGACACGGGATAGCAGTAGCACCTAAGACTTATATACCGCTTCATAGTATTTTACAGCACTCTCAGGATGGTTTACAGAGTCAGCCTATTGACACCAACAATCTGGGTCCTCATTTTACCGATGTCGGAAGGATGAGTCAACCTCGAGGCGGTCAGATTCGAACTGCTGACAGTGAGCAGAGTCAGACCGCAATACTGCATTCTAATCACTCCACCACCACAGCTCAGTGATGCAATTTCTTTAAGGCAAAATATCCTAATTAGGGGCTTTATATGGACAGAATTGTCCCTTTTATGATGTGTTGGACATGACACGGGCAGCTCATATTTCCTTTTTCAGTTACCCTTTCCAGTTTGGGTGGCTAGATTGTAATTTTTAACACAAGGTTCCATCCTTGGTTTCAGAAGAAAGGCAGATCAAAGGAAGGACTTTCCACAGAAGATCATGGCGAGCTGTCGCTATTCAGACAGTAAAGCAGAGAGGAAAGGTAAGACTAGGTCAATGCAAGATCTGATCTGATCTAAGATTGCTATTGATTAGAACAGTGGGAAGCTTTGATTTAGGAATTCAGTTGTACAACAGCAGGACAAAGTCTCAGCACCGAATAGGCCAGCCAAAGCGGAAAGTTGCAGAGAACGGTGAATTGCAATGAATAAGGGTGAGTTAATCTGGATACTTTTGAGTCTCTGCGGAAGCGTTTTCCTGACTCAAAAGAGATTCATTTCAGTTAGCCCAATGGAAACGACTTTCAAAGTCAAGTCTGTGTGAAGCGGGTTGATTACCACTGAGCCTCGGAAGAGCTTGCAGGAAAAAAATGGACACCAGGTCAAGAGTTAGATTGGAGTGCAAATTACATTGATTAATGGTATAGTTTATATTCCCCATATCATTTAACAATTTCTATCTCCACTTTAGGGGGCGCGATGGCTCAACGGCTAAGACGCTGAGCTTGTCGATCAGAAGGTTGGCAGTTTGACAGGTCGAATCCCTAGCGCCGCGTAACGGAGTGAGCTCCCGTGACTCGCCTCAGCTTCTGCCAACCTAGCAGTTCGAAACCAGGTAAAAATGCAAGTAGGAAAATAGGGACCACTTTGGTGGGAAGGGAACGGCGCTCCGTGCGCTTCAGGCATCTAGTCATGCCGGCCACATGACCACGGGGACGTCTTCGGACAGTGCTGGCTCTTTGGCTTAGCAACGGAGATGAGCACCGTCCCCTAGAGTCGGACACGAGTAGCACGCATGTGTGAGAGGAACCTTTGCCTTTACTGCCATGTTAAAATAATAAATTTGCAGCAACCTAGGATGGCCACAATCAACATTTGGAGCATTGTTGGAGGGCTATGCCTTATCGCAATACTGGTAGTATTCAACTTACAACTATTCATTTAGTTCAAAGTTACGGTGGCACTGAAAAAAGTGACTTATGAACATTTTCACACTTTTGATTGTTGTAGCATCCTCCTGGGCATGTGATCAAAATTCGGATGCTTGGCAGCTGGCATGTATTTATGATGGGTGCCGTGTCTCGGGGGGTCACGTGATCCCCTTCGGAGACCTTCTGAGATGCAAAGTCCAAAGAAAGGCCATAAAATGGAGCAAAACTAATAACTGCCTTGCTTAGTAATAGGAATTTTGAGTTCAATTGTGTTCATGAGTTGAGAACTACCTCTACTTGACCTTACTTTGTGGTAGGCAAGGTTGTCCTTAAACGCTAGAAAGAGGACCATGGGGTTGGGGTACAAACTGTGCCCCATTATTAGGACATGTGTGTGATGTCACAACACATGTCTTTTATCATAGCCTCTTGGGTGTGGCCTCCTATTAAAGGTCCACCTTTGATATGGACCATCTTCTCGTTCATTACAGGACAGATTTGATACTATGTTGATAAAATATCCCTACATCTATTGTCTAGATATTTTTACTAGCCCCCAGAGATGAGTCAAAGGAAATCAACAAAAACAATTATTTAAAATATCTTTGCGAGGAGAATTCAACTCTGCTTGATCTTCTCTCAGTACAGGTGGTAAGAAAGCTTTCCTCACATGTCCCTAAGATGCTTTTTCAAGGGGCAGCTGAACTTCCTTTGCTTTTCCTTGAGGACGTTTCGCTTCTCCTCCAAGGAGCTTCTTCAGTCCAGACTGAATGGCGGAAGAGGGAAGAATCCTTAGTATGGGCACATCCAGTGCAATGCCAGGAATGTCTGAATGGGATCCTTCCATCCTCCAGCATTCAGTCATAACTGAAGAAACTCCTTGGATGAGAAACGAAACGCCCGTGACCTCCTGCGTTTTAAACTAGGATTAATTGGAAACTACTTTTATCACTCCCCCTTTTTAAAGTATTATACAGGCTCGGTTTAATATTTTTAAGAGATTTTTAAATGTCTTATGTCATATTATGTATGTTTTTATATGCCTGTAAGCCGCCCTGAGTCCTTCGGGAGAAGGACGGGGTATAAATAAAATTTTATTATTATTATTATTATTATTATTATTATTATAAAATACCTTATTACCATAGCTAACTATACTAAACTCGTAGCGTAGCACAAGTACCAATAGCTAGTAACCTATAATGGTGTTCAGATACATTTTTGAGGAATTGCATTGGGTTCTTGAATCATTGATGTCAGCTGTGTTGTCTGTTCTTAGGAACAGTCTATTCCCAGATAAAGCTGTTATAGAAAAGGATTTATCAAAATCTATCTGAAAATGTGAATTTGTCATTAAGATACAAAAAAAAATCAGATGAGGCTTTAATAATTAAGGAAATAAGAATGACATTTCCAAAGAATTGGAATAATTTCTCCTTGCTGGACATACAAAAGAGACTTTTTAAAATTTAGAAGAAATTTGAGACAAAGATCAACAATTATCTGAATGGATTAAAGATTGTTTTAAACTAAAGGATGGAACACAAAGCTGGTTCATTCAATTGGGATTAAAATGGAATGTGTTATTTGGATGGGTTTTTTTGGACTTGTTGACATCTGAACTGGAAAAATGTTTTGTACTGGATTTGCTTACAGTTAACATTCTTTTCCCCTTATAGTCACTCTATATAGCCTAATCTGACAACATCTAAATTGGTTAGGTATCTAATTGTCTTTCTATCTAAAAAAAGAGTTTTTTGGAGCTTGCTGTCTTTGACGGAGATATTTTCCTCTTTGTCATGTTATATTTCAGTCTTTTGTTTATACTAGAATGCTGTGTTCACTTTACCCCTTTCAAATCTGGATTCGCTTACAGTTAACAGTTGAGATATGGAATGATGAGTTTTACATTTGTTAATGTCAATATTTTAGGACTCTGTTTGGACTTTGCTAACTGGACTGGAGGAGATGTTATTTATTAGTTAAGAGTTGAGTTATGTGATGAAAAGTTTTATATCTGTTAAGAGGAGGTAAAAATATAGTGAAATTGTTTATACTTCTCATGATAAGATGGAAAGTCACTTTCTTATATATATATTTCTCTTTTCAGTTCACTTGCATCTTTTATTTGCTCTATTTTTCCTTTCTTTTTAAATTTGTAATATATTTTAATATGGTAATGAAAACTTTTAATATAATTTTTTAAAAAAAAATTAACTTGAAATCTATGAGATAGTATCTGTTAAAATCCTTTTAAAATAATCAAAAGTTAGTGAAGTAAATGTCCATTAAGACCTAAAGCTTTCTCTGCACAACATCCTTTCTATAATCAACAATCAGATCATATATTAGACTATAAGCAGTCTAAATTAATATGATCAATCAGATCAACAGGATTTGATCTACTCATCATCCTGTTTCTGATATATATCAGTCAATTAGTTTGAAAAAGACTAGAACTCAACTATGAAGAGTTGTTAGTTCTATCTTGTGATTGTTCTACAAGTGATTTTCAGTGACAAGTGAGCAAGTTTGTTACTAATAAACCTAGATTTCTTATAAAAACACAAAAAGAAATGTCATTGTCAATGTTTATGGGGTTAGATCATAAATGCAGCAGCACTCTTCAACACCCTTTATATTCTTCCCACTCCCTAAAAAATGGAAACTAAGAAACAAACTGCTAGAAGGGCTGCATCAGGGAACATACTATGAAGCAAAGATGAATTTTCTCTTAGTCTATTTAATGTATACATAAGAGCTGGTTCATTTGGAGAGAGCATATCAGTTTCCTTACATACCAATCACCAAACAGCTAAGTGTTATCAAGGAAGTTTGCTCTTGATTTAGCATTCATTAGGAAATCATCTTGATTCATTCCTGGAATTTCAGAAGAATTCCAAAGAATGTCATCTTCCATTTCTAATTTTCCCATTTTCCCCACACAACTTTGAACTTCCTTCCTTCCTTCCTTCCTTCCTTCCTTCCTTCCTTCCTTCCTTCCTTCCTTCCTTCCTTCCTTCCTTCC
>JANHFO010002020.1:86531-101294 GCA_032468095.1 Pareas carinatus
TTATACCTGCTTAATATCCTTAGGTCTCTTAAACACTTGTATATGAGGTTTCTTTTCCCTTGACCACCATTGTATGTTTATGTATGAAGTTTTCTCTCTTGACCATCATTGTATGTTTGTATGTTTGTGTACTTGTTTATTTGTTTGTCTGAAATAAGACATTCATTTACCAAAAAAAGAAGAAATCTTATCTTCTCATGTCTCTTGTTTACTATTAGACTCAATTCAAACATTCTCACGCTAAGATAGATCCTAATTGTTACTAAATAAATTGACAACATCATTTACTCATCACCATCATAGCAGAAAATAATTGGGTCTTCTGTTTTGGATATAACTATCATCAGGTCCAATCTGATGGGTCAATTACAAGAGATTGTGGTCTAAAACATCGGGGAAGCATTAAGCTGTCTCTCTCTCAATCCTTGCATCTTCATTCTCACTTCTCATTTTCCACCAGCAACTCGATGCTTATATTATTGTCTCACTTCCTTTTTGAAATAGAACTCTGCTTTCAAAATAGATTTATATAATCTAGAGTGGCACAAGGCTGATGTCTTTTATGAGCTGGAGATTGGTTAATAAAATCTTCTAAGCCCGCTTCATTCTTATGACAATTTTACTCTTATGTTTTCAAGGGATATGAAAGCTGTCTGCAGTGGTTAGAAACATCATTTTAATGAAAAATGATAACGCTGGGAGCCGAGTACGTCTAGGTATTACTTTTTTAAAAGGCAACAAGTTGAGCTGGAATTTCAAAGTGTGCATGTGGTTTTGTGACTATTTTGCGGTGGAGGAAGGAATTCACACATGTTCTTTCTTCTTGCCTATTTGTTAGGGGCTGTCCTTCCATAGAATTGTTGGCCGGAGCTTCACGGTGCTCAGACAACCAAGACTGAAAAGCTAGTTTTAAAAAGGGGAAATGATATTCACAGAGACTATTCCCCAAACCACCATTCAGTGTTCACAGTAGGTAACAAACCAACTGTCACTGCCTTTTTCCAGTCAGCTCACAAGTGACTGTGCCAGGATTAAGCCTGAGGAGATGCAGAAAAACTGGGGTGGAGGTGTGGCGTCTTATCATCTCCCCTTTGGAGAAGGTATGTGGGGTACAATTTGGAGTCTGTGTCACATCCATAAGCTTTTTACCAATTGTTCCAAAATAATGCCTGCATTATTTTATCTGAAGTTCTCATTCATTCACATTAAAAAAAAAAACCTCTCTCAAACTATATTTAAGTGCATAATTTGATTCATTTCAGCAGCTGAAAACTGCACCACAATATCTGCTGGACAGCTACCTTTTGATCATCCTATCCATCAGGGAGATGTGGATCAAGTCTTTCTCTCCAAGACTGTATAAAGAAATTAAGTTAATTTTTAATTGAGTTACTCCTAGATGTACTGAACGGGCGAGGTTCCTGCGTGAGGAGATGTGCTGAGGTTATAAATCTCAGAACAGCTTATGGGATTCCCAGAACTTCAGTCTAACAGTTTTTGAGCTCTTAGATATCTATAAAACACTGAATATTGCTATTTTTAAGGCTAAGAAGCTTTGAAAAGATGAAATAGATGATATTAATTCCATTAGTAAGGGGAAAAAAACCAGCCTGAGAAGCAATGTGTAAGGGATGTATTCTAAAAAATTGAATGGACTTAAATTATTTGACCGGATCAGCTGGTGAAGCAATTAGGTAGAAAAAAGGAGCTTCATTAGAGCATGGCCCAAGGGATGGGTCACTTATCTAAATGCACCTCCATGAAGATTTGCATACTGAAGATAAGTGCTGCAGAGAGAAATTGTAGCTAAAAACAGAAGAGCAGCTGACAGAAGACTAGGCAGCCTTCAAAAGAGACGTCCAGAACTTCAGACATGTTCTCTGCTGCTTTATTTTTGTACGTCTATGTTTTCCAACCTCTTCTCAATAACATCTGTCACTCGGGGCTCAAAACAATGCTGTTCCCCAATAACTTCATGGTAGCTCGTCAGCCCAATGTACACCATCAATGAATGAGATAGAACAGGAGAGAAACTGAACTTAGGTGTCTACAAAATAGCTTGCAGAATATGCACTGATAGATTACCAAGGGCTGTTGATTTGGCAAACGCATGCTACGCAAAATATTTTGCTAGAGCACGCTTCCTCTTTTAGATTACAAAAATAATGAAGAATTTTTTTAAAAAATCAGAGCAACTGTATTTGTATTTTGAATGTTAATTTGACAAAAAGAAGTGCGCATGAGGGAATGTTTATAATCAGAACACCAATAAACTAACAAATGACTCTAGTATTTTATAAGCTTGTTAGGAACAAATCACTCCCTTAGCTTATATTTGCTTACTGATGAATCATAAAAGGCCTCAATACACAAAGAATAAATTCCAAAAAAGATTTCCTTCCGGCTTGATGGGTAACATCTATCCTGCAAGCGTTGCAACTTATTATGAGAACACTACAGCTCACCTGTTTCATGGACAAAGAATAATTTCTCACCAATTCAGCCTGGAATCCTGATCTGGTTTTTTCCCCCTCTGCCCTTTTAAGCACATGGGAGATTATCCTAGCTTAAAGAAGCAAAGGACCAGCTACCTTCTCCTGCCTCCTGCCCTTACGTTGCTTAGAGAGTAGTCTCTGGGAGCACATCCAATCATGCTAATCTGCATAATGATGAAGCTCTACGGGGACTGTTCAGTCTTAAGACGCATCAGAGAAAACACACACGCCGTCCTCTAAACAAGCATGACTGGATGAACAATACAAGCTGCACAAAATGGAAAGATATGAGCAGGGAGGAAGAAAAATCTGGATTCGTGCAAAGGTTGGACCTGGATGGTACCAACTTTTCCCACTGTGAAAGCCTATTGGCCAAACTCAACCATATTTCCTGGGAATATGGCTAGGAGATGCCAAAGGCAAAGGGAGGATTTTTTCCTGCAATTTCCCAATGCCTGAGACACCTGGGTCATTGGTTAGAGCACAGATGGCAATAGGGCATCTGCAGACACCCAAAAGATTGCCATGGATTCCCCTACACACACACAAACACACACAAGGACAAACACGCACACAAACACACACACGCACATAAACACACACACAATTTTGGTACCCTTGGACAAAAGCATCTGGAATTTTAGAATTTCATAAGAGGTTGTGTGGGATTGGGAGCTCTTTCTTGTACAATGTCAACCAAGGCATTTAGATCAGAGTTGGTTCAGAGTATTTTTCTTTTTCTGTCCAGGCCAAATACTCTCTTGTCTACTTTGAGTGACTGGCCAGGGATGGTGAGGGCTACAACACACCATTTTTCTTTGTCTGCCATCTGCAGAAGGTATCCTTGGAGCTCTCCTTTCGTCTTCCTCTCTCTTGCCAGAGGTCTTATTGACAATCTCCATTCCATAGAGAATGAGGTAAAGACAGAGAAGTGCATGTCTAGGAGATGATGAGTCTGAGCCTGAGGGAGAGGTCAAACATGTCATCAGTCTTGATTTCCTTTGTGCCTACAAGAGATCTAAGTCTAATCCACCTTGACTTCCATTTACTCTTATCTACCGCCAATTTGCTTTGACCGTTAGTAGTTCTGATTCATGTACAGAGCATTAGTATGCAATAAACCTAGATATTCATTTGAACTGCCTGGACTCCTGATTTCCTGAGCTTGACATTATGATAGATAGAGATGAAAATGAAGATGGAGATGACAAAGATAGATACACAGACAAACACATATTTTACCCCACACTGGGTCATGCCAATGGTCGTGTCTCCTGATTTATACTCTGGTTATAGCTATGTCAGAACTGATTTCTCCACTCTGGTTTCAGGGAAAGGCTCTGAGCAAAGTAGATGATATAAAATCAACACCTCTAAATCAATCTGAAATTGATCTCATTAAAACATATTTCCCATATCCAGCCACTATTCTTTGGATTCATCCAGTTAGATTATATCAAAATAGTACCTTCAGGGATATATTTTGAGAATATTAAGCTTTGTTCTTTAGTTGGATCAAAATTATGGCACTAAGGCTTGGTGTTTCTCATTCCAGTTGCCCCTCAGATTACTCAGAACCACGTAATTTAGCAATAGTAAATGGAGCTTAGACTTATATACTGCTTCACAGTGCTTTACAGACCTCTCTAAGCGGTTTACAGAGTCAGCATATTTCCCCTCAACAATCTAGGTTCTCATTTTATCAACCTCGGAAGGATGGAAAGCTAAGTCAACCTTGAGTCGGTCAGGATCAAACTCCTCACTATGAGCAGAGTTTGTCTGCAATACTGCATTGTAACCACTGTGCCCCCAGGGCTCCTTTAGTAGGTGGTCTTCAACAGTGAGTTAGCTTGTCAGGACCCCAACCTTCATTTACATGGCTGTCCCAAGGCTTTTGTCTTTTGCTTACACTAAATCATGATGAAATGTTGGGCAGTGACTCAGATGAATAGATAGAACATGCTTTATATCTATACAGGGATGTATAAAAACATGCACATCTCAACAGGCTCATGATCAGCATGTTAATACAAGTTGTGTATGAAGAGGTGGGAGCTGGCACAGGGGTATTTTTCACATAAATGGAAGTAAGTGATCTGCACAATAATGAGTGCATTAGGTAGATCTCTTTGGCACATGTATTTATTGGATGAAACCATTAATGGGGGTTATCTGGACATGTGTTTAATAAAGTACACACACTTAAGGCACCCAGCAGAGCTTTACACAAAGAGCTTATTTGTGGTCTAGGATGATGGATCCATTTAACAGGAGTCATAAAGTTATTGGCTGCTTCCAACCTTTCCAGCAGATGGTGATAAGAGATATCTTGGTGGCCACGACATCAGCATTTTCATCTCTATTCGATTCCAAGAGGGAGATCATTTTTGAATCTCATAGAACAAACTCAGGCAACTATTCTGTTTTGAAGAATCAAAATTCGGGCAGCATTTGAGACAGAGCAGTCAAGTGTCAAACTTCCTCCCAATGATGGTCAAATTCTACTGGGCTTCTGCATCTCATTTGGTGAGTCCAGCTCCTTTTCCCCAATTCCATCAGTTTCAGGAATTTTTATCACATTGATAACATGAAGAAGGAAAAGGATATTGTATTGGATGATGTTACTTGCAGACCTTGTGCTTAAGCAGATTTGCCAGACTGCTTAAATAATGTAATAACAGATTTGTGTTGATACATTAAGAAAGAAGCCCTGATTTTGAGCTATGATGTGGACACTGATAGACAGGCAGGTCCCAGCTGACCTTGGTTGATCTTAAAATGCCAAACAGGGAAGATCTTCGGAGAATACCAAAGGTGTAGTTGTTGTTACAGTCGCTAAGTCGTGTCTGACTCTTTGTGACCCCATGGACCACAGCCCGCCAGACCTCTCTGCCCTTCACAGCCTCCCACAGTCTGCCCAAACTCATCCCTGCTGCATCGGTGACACCCTCCAGCCATCTCATTCTCTGCCATTCGCTTCTCCTTCGGCCTCCCATCTTTCCCAGCATCACAGCCTTTTCTAAGGAGTCCTCTCTTCTCATTAGGTGCCCAAAATATCTGAGTCTCAGCTTCAACATTTATATTTCTAAGGAACAGTCAGGGTAGATGTAGGTGTAGAGTACCTTGCAAAGATTTTTTCTTTTTCAAATCCTTCCAAAAGAAGGCAAAATTGAAATATTTCAGTTGCCAAGGAAGCTACATGGACAAGTTTGAGGGATTACCAAACGTTAAGCTGCACCTGGCCATAGCTGCACAACCACTGAGAAAGAACACATGCAGAACTCACAGAGACGAGACAAATCCATCCTTAAAACCCGTGGAAACACAGCAAGTGAGCTTGAAAGCATGGACTTCCTACTCCACTGAAAACCAGAGTGGGCCTCTTGAGATTCCAAATGGGGATAGAGCAAAGAGGATGACTTTGATGGAGAAAAGAGAGATCCATTAACAAAGCAGCAAGGAGAAAAACATGGTTTGAGTACAAAACGAGAGGAAGGAATGTCTAAATACCTCAGACCGATACCCCCCCCAAAAAAAATTCACATAAGAAAGGGAAGATGTAAAGCACAAAAAGGCACTAAATGAATGGTTGTAAGTCAAGGACTATCTGTAATTCTGAAGATGCTTTTCCCCATGTCATCAACCTGCTAAATAACTAACTTACACAACACTCTTAATGAGGAAGGTGTTTTATGACATGATGAAATGTGTTTTGTGACATGATGAATATACTTTATGATTGTGATTGTATTCATGATTAAGATTGCGGTTTGTCGATTGCAACTTATATGTACATGGCAATATGAATGTACTTTATGATTATGAATGTATCTTATGCTTATATGTACATGACAAGATGAATGTACTTTATGATTATGAATGCATTTTATGCTTATATGTACATGACAAGATGAATGCATCTTATGCTTATATGTACAAAGCAAGATGAATGTATTTTATGATTATGAATGGATCTTAGGCTTATATGCACAAAGCAAGATGAATGTACTTTATGATTACAAATGTATCTTATTCTTATATGTACATGACAAGATGAATGAACTTTATGATTATGAATGGATCTTATGCTTATATGTATACAAGATGAATGTACTTTATGATTATGAATGTATCTTTTATTGTAATCACAGTTTGTTTATTGTATGTAGGTATAGAGCATATACACCAGAGACAAATTCCTTGTGTGTCCAGACACACTCTGCAAAATAAATTCTGATTTCGATTCTGATTCTGAAGGGGTAATAAAGGCTTTAAAAGGAAGCCAGAACTAGACTCAAATACAGTTTTCAGGACATTTGTCCTTCCCTTGTGAAGCTCATAAAGCAAGAGCTGCTGCCATTTTTATATTTATTTATTTTAACACCAAGATTAATGTTGCAAACCGTCACTTGCTCCTGTAAAATTTATCAACATTATTATACACCTTAGAAACTGCCACGACAGACAAATGCACTACATTAAAATTTGGTCCGGAGCTCCCTCGTGGAAACCCTCGCTGCAATTTGTATAACGGTTTAGATATTTGTGCTATTTAATGGTACAAAGCAATAATTATGACTTCATCTGCTGATAAGCCACAGCATTACATAAATCTGAGGCAGATTTGGAACACGCCTGCTTTTGTCAGTGGCCCGACTAGTTGTAAATTACGCCGCTGTTAAAAAAAAAATAAAGAAATATTCTAAGCAAATATGAGGAAGCAGCAGGAAGCTAATAATATGCTTCCAGCTGTTCCAGTTAACCTGCAAATGTGGCCATCTGCACCTCAGGAGAAAAAGGGAAAGGAGAGATGGAGGGAGAGAGGGGGAAAAAAGGGAGAAAAGGCATGGCTGAAGCCGGCTCAAAGCATAGGCTCATCACAGTAGGAATGACCTTGCTCCTTTTGGGCCAAACAAGCTCACATACAAAAAACCAGGAGGGGGGGAAGCGATTGAAGAAGAAAGGATCTCTTCTCCCCTGGACTTGCATACAAAGGAAAAGGAAAAGAAAAATCTCTTGCTAATGCCTTTATTCTAGAACATTCCATCTTTCACCTCTGGGGTTATGACTGACTGCATTGCAGACTTGTGTGGAGAGAGAGAAAAAAATTCCCTCACAACTTCAACCTCCAGTTGGGTTTTTGTTGTTGCTGTTGTTTGAGTTGGGTTTTTTAATACCTCTTGCAACCCTTAAGTTGAGTGATGAGTGAGTGAGAGACAGACAGACAGACAGACAGACAGAGGGGGAGAGGGGGAGGGAGGTTTTATGGCAATAAATTGTGTTCCTCCTTTAGATGATTCAACCAGATTGGAGAGGAACAAAGGACATGCTGTTGAATGAGATGGAAATGCTCAGAAAAAGACATCACAGATGTTTCTGGGCATGGCTCCCAAACCTTAGGATGCCCACCTGTGAGTTGCATTTGCTAGAATATTATTTTACTTGAGATTCAGACACAATGGGGAAAAAACGAGAAAGGAAATCTGGGTCACAAGGATATTATCCACATACAGATTTTGGCATTGGTCTTTTTTAGCTAATCCTTTGATTGCTACATGCTAATAAAGTAGGAATAGTACTTTGAAGGCCTCCTTCTAAATAATGCACATTTTTTATTGGAAAAGTTCTACAAGATACACAAGACGGTTCATACATTCAGACGATCCTATGGCACCTTCCAATTCCGTTCAAGATTGGCCATTTTCTCTGTCCTACAGAATTTGATTAATTATATAGGTGAAGAATATCCCCACAAGCATTAAACAACCAGAAACAGAAGTAGCACATGATCACCTGATGCCTGTTTCCCATCACAATCTGAAAACCATACTACAAACCAGAAGAATTAACTACAAAGAAGTCAAATACTATGTTTCTGCTTGCATATTGATGAACTGCACCAGCCTTCAGAAGAGATGATATATAATGCAATGACTTAAGCAAACAATGTTGATGGAAAAAACAGACCAGAATTCATTCATACCTAAGCTATACAAACAGGCGAACTGTACAGGCTAGTAGTAAGGACTGTACCCAACACGGGATTATTTTCTGAATGTTCCCTCCTTTTAAAAATTCCTCCTCCTGTAATCCTTTGGCTAGGAAGCTCTCCAAAGTATCACAAGTGAATTATTTTGATAAAAGGTTAGACAAGAGAAAGAGTAGGTGTGAAATTGTATTAGTAAACTTGATAGATTTTGTTGATAGAGGTAGTACTTCTAGGTGACTGTTTTTAACCAATTTATTGAATTATGTTGTTTTTGTTTTTAATCTCATTTTTTTGTGTTTCTGTTTTTGTCTGGAAACAAATAAAAAATTCTTATACCAAAGTATCACAAGTGAGACCAGAGACCTAAGCAGCAAAAAAAAAACAACCCCAGACACTGGAATCACATTTTAGGATTTGAACTAACAGGATATCTTCCAATCAATGAGTAGGAAGACAGAGGAGGGAGCTGTTATACTTGCACCAATCATGAATCTTCTAGCAGACTTTGGGAAGATGCCTTTGTGATATATCCGTGTGTTTACTGACCCTTGGAATCATTTAAGTCTGATCTTCTATTCAAGGAATGGAACCTTAAGAAATGTTATGCCATAAGATCAGGGCCCTCTCTGCAAATGGTGTTTTTTCTCTCAATTTGTCATCCTCTTTGTTCTTAGGAACCAAGGAACCAATCTGAGATACAAAATGGCCCAGGAGCAAGACCAGAATAGCCTCAAGGATGATCTGAAATCTATGCTTTAGGAGCTAAAGGCAGGGATCTCCAACCTTGGCAATTTTATGACTTGTGGACTTTAACTCCCAGAATTCCTCAGCCAGTACTGGAAGTCCGAAGTCTGCAAGTCGTAAAGCTGCCAAGGTTGGAGACCCCTGATCTATAGGGCTTTCCATCAGACTGGAGCACTGAGAACAGGCAAGTGGGACAGAGACATAGTAGAGATAGATATACCAAGCATACGAGCAAAGTCATCAGGACTCGCTGCATATTAAAAGCTGATAAATGATTAATAATAAATTGGAGTGGTGTTTCCAGGAAGGGAAGTCTTAAATTACCCAAGGCGTCTCACAGCCCATTCAGAACTAGGTTGCAAGGGATGTTCCCTCCTCCCCTAGGAACGTACAGCAGTATGAATTCCACCTCTCCAGTCCTAATATTTTGCTGTTGCTATGATTTTCCTCTAGCCTTAGTGGGCTCAGAAGAAGCCTCTGCACTCCGAATAGCTTGAACGCAGATCTTCTCTTCCCCACCTCCTCCCCACCGGTTCATTTTTGGGTGGGTGGGCAAGGGAGGGAGGATTTTTTAATATGAATAGACTGTCAAGGTCCTGAGATATTAAAAATGACAATACATTATTACTGCGGTGGAGAGATCTCCAGGGTAACCAGAGGTAGGATTTTTGAAAACCAAAGTGAAAAATCAATAGCAATGCACAAGAATTCATAAAGGAAACGTGTCAGTCTGTATCACTGAAGACACATTTGAAGTTGGGCTCTAAGCAAAAATGACAAGTACAAGACATCTTAAGAGGAGGCAAAGGAAATGGCCTAAATGAGAAGGCCTTTAATTATTACTGGGGAAAGAGAGGGGAGAGCAACTTCCGTTCTGCCCGCGATGGACCACAGCAAGGCTTGAGGGTCAGCCACCCAGTTTTAACATGACCTGAATTTTCAACAGAGGACAAGAGGCTGACTTATTCAGTGCTGGTCTCTCCAGGAGCAAAGAGCTCTTTAATGTCCTTCCCACTCTTCGTGACCGTCCCTGGCTGTAGTTTCCTCACATAGTGACTCAGGGAGCATATGAGCAGCTACAACCAGAAACAGGTGAGCTCTCTGGAGGGCTTGAACTACCATACCCACAATCCTTTGTCTCTGGCCGTGCTAGAGGGAACAGAGAGATTTGGAAATGTGTCTCTTTACCACGTCCATTAGTTGAGATGGGGACAGCAGATCGCGGGTCAAGAGACCGTTGTGTAACATGGAGATTGCTTGGACAAAGACGTCACAAGGAATTAAGTTGCCCCAAATCCTGCAGATTTTGGGAGAGGAGAGGGGAGGAGGTTTAGGGAAGGGAAGATAAGCGTGGTGTAACTCTAGTTTTTTACCATGTTAACAGGAATGAAGAACTCATCTTCTTCTCAATACCACTAAAGACCTCCTATTAGAAGCCCCCACCACTGATCTTCAGGATTTGAAGTCCAGCAATGGTTGGAGAGACCCAGATGCCATCTCCTGGCAGAACCACAAAGCTTTGGTGCCAATTCACACTATGCCGAGTCTTTTCTAACAGCCCCTCCCTGTGGATATTACAACTATGTCAGGCACGAACCAGCTTCAACTTCTGTAGTTACTGTCTGAACCACAAGAGAGCACAGCACAGTAACCCGAGCTCTTGTGAACTTCTTCAGTAAATGCCTTGTATACTCACGGAGTGCCGCATAACTCAAAAATTATAATTAAAATGTCTCAGACCCTGTATTTATAGTAACATTTAAACTACTGTGCTTTCCTGAAGTCAGAGTCATTTACTCGGGACCAGCTCTCTTTATGGCGAGCAGAACTTTGAAACTGTACCATGGGGATACAGCCCAGCCACATGTAACTCAATATATGTCAACAGCTGTAAAAATATCGGTGAGAGGGAAAGTCACAAGCTCAGACAGAAAGTCCTCTCCTGCACATCTGTTTTTAGAAGTGACTTTCCCCCCTCCTTCCAATATGCTTCCGCACCGCCACCCAGTAATTGGCCAATTTTGGGCACAAGTTGCCTTTGAGGTTAGATGATCAAAAAGGTTAGAAAGGAAAATGATTTCGGCGTTGGGGGGCCTCGCAACTGGGCCAAGATCCTGGCTGTTGGAAAAAAGGGTTTGTTCTAATCTTACCCAGCGCACAGCTTTCGTCAGAGGCTGTTCCTAGGGAGTTCACAACTCCCCAGGGTGAAGCCACAGTAAATTCTCTCTTAATCCCCTCCGCATACAAATGAGCTTCCCTGAAAGAAGGACTGCTAAGCCAGACAGGACCGCGTGGCGCATAGAGCCAGAATTTTTGTGCCCTAAGAAACAGGAGAGAATCCAAACACACAGCGATATTTCGGCACGAGGATGGCACTCTGAAGCCACCTTCCCAAATTGGGAGGACGTTTGGAGAGAGAGAATCACACCAACCGAAACTGCTGACTTTAAAAAAACTCAAAACATCGAAATACCAACTACAGAACAGCAGCACGGAAGAACAAAAGAGAGTCGACCATTTGGGGAGCCGGAAGACAAAGCATCTTTGGTTCAACTCCAAGGAGCGACAGTTGAAATTACGTATGAGCCCATTATGCAACATTCTACTACTGAAGTCTCCCCAATGTGTCCACTATTGGTCCCCGGTTGGTCCTACTGACTTTGTACGTTTTTTAAAAAGACCGAGGAGGGAGGAAGTTCATTTATCGCGGAAGCCCTGATGAAATGGTTCCTGTGAATCTTCTTAAAAAATTAAAGCTGGGCAAGTGCAGTTCACATGTTAACTGCCCACCAAGTCTGCCCACCAACTCAGAAGAAAAAGGACAAAGGTAAGCAGGATCGTTTGCCACATGTTGCAGGAGAAGGCATTTCAATAGGTGGAAAGTAATGCTTGGATAATTCCATGCTCTAGTAATCAAATGAGAGCCGTTTTGCAGAACTACCGGATCCACAACCTGTTCTCAAAATGTCAAATGTTCTTGGTGCCTCAATAAGTTTGGGGATGTCTTCAACTCCCATCGGTTGGTATTCCTGCAGCATCAAGTTGCAGAATGCGACTTTATGACGTGGCCTTTCAGTCGACTTTTAAGACTGTGCCATAATCGTAAACATCTGAACCTATCGTGATCAAGATCAATTCAGCTACATAAGAATCATTTAGTCATCAAGATTCATATTTTATTACCACCCAAGATTGAATTAATGGGAGAATGGGCTCATTTGACCTTGTGAGTCACATCCCACAAGGTCTTGCTTTACAACGATGGTGAAAATGGTCATAAAATCATAAAATCGGTGACCTATTTTAACAACCACAATGATTTACATTGGAAATTCCTGGCATAATTGTGGTTCTGAGGAGAGAACTACCTGTATGCATTTTTGTCACACTTCTTTCCCTGTTCTGAGACATTCCGTTTTTCCAAATTCCGTTTGTACAATAGCTTCTTGTTCGAGATTGGAAATATTCTCAAAAAAAAAAGATAGGATAGGATAAGATAGGATAAGATAAGGTAAGGTAAGATGCCAGGATGGTGCAGTGGTTAAAAGCAGCACTGCAGGCTATTTCTGCTGACTGCCATCTGCCATTAGCCATCGAAAGTTCAACCTGGCGAAAGGTTGACTCAGCCTTCCATCCTTCTGAGGTCGGAAAAATGAGGACCCAGATTGTTGGGCGTAATATGCTGATTTCTGTAAACCACTTAGAGAGGTCTATAAAGCACTGTTAAGCGGTATATAAATCTAAATAATAAATAAATAATAAATTTGGCGCCGCGCAACTCTCACTTGTTCTGGTTTCATTTCTTTGCAGAAGGAATTTCTTTGCAGAAGGAAGATTTCAGACCTTGTGAGACGTTCTGACAAGTGTTTCAATTTGAATAGCGATGAAGTCAAAAAGTTATGTAATGCTGTAGCTTTCTACGGTGTATAATAAAAGTTCTGTATCTGCGAGTGTCTGTCATTGATAACCAAAGAGAGGTTTCCCCCCCCGAATTGCCCTCATAGAAGGACTTCTCCTAAAATCGACTATCATTTCTACAATTTTGAGTGTGTTCAGTTCAAGACTGTTCAGGTCGTACCACAAGGCTAGTTGTTCAGTTTCTCATCTGTATGCAGATTCATCGTTGTCTTGAATGAGACCAATCTAGGGAGTTATGAAAGAACAGGAAATTGTTAGTCTGTCTTCTTTTTAGTAGGGTGGTGTGGTTGTTCAGTGGTTAAGATGCTGCATTTATCAGCTGGAAAGCCAGTAGCCCAGGTTTGAGACCCAAACACAATGTGAGGGGGTGAGCTCCCCATTCCTTGCTCCAGCTCATGCCCACTTAGCAGTTCGAAAGCGTGAAAATGCAAGTAGATACATAGGTACCACTTTGGTGGGAAGGTAACAGCACTCCCTGATGGTATGCTCACCACATGACCACAGGAATATCTTCAGACAGCCTAGCTCAATAGCCTTGAAACAGAGATGAGCAGCGCCCCCTAGAGTCAGGAACAATTAGCAAAATAAAATCTACAGGGACTCCTTTACTGTTTTTTTTAACCTAATTGTCGGTGTATAGTAATTTTCAGGAAGAGCGTTTCTATCTATATATATATATTTACTTTCAGAAAAATTTTCTGTCTTGGTAACCAAATAATTTGGTGGTTCTTGATAGGGATTAAAAAGACTTCTGCCGTAGATCCTGACAGCAGTGAATTTGGGTGCCCCACATAGTAGGGTGCACCATAGCTAAAACAAAATTCTCTACTCAGAAAAAAAATGAGATCTCTTTAAAAAAAGCCTGATATATCCCCTGGTACAAGACAACAAAGAGAGGAAGAACCTGTGACTCAGTGGCTAAGATATTAGTCTAACAGTTCATCCAACTCAGGTTCGAATCCCATCAGAGGGTCTGCCTCGCTGATGAAAGCTAATAAGCTAGAAATGGTCATCCAAGACTCCCTTTCTTTCTTTGCCAGTTTGTAAAACTTCTTGCTGTTATAAAAAAATATGTTGCCTAGTGACAGGCCTGCTAAAGCCCCTAGTGTGGGGCTAAAAGGCAAATGGTGTAGTTTATTCTCTCCTGTACTCAGAAAAAAAGCCAAGTGTCTCATAAAATAAGCCTAAAACAAAATTGTTTGCACATTATTTATATTTCCTATGTCTTGACAGCTCATGTCCCTTCGTTCATCTGACATCCCTTTTCCAAGATTAAAAAAAATGCCATGGATCTTTTTGTAAACATTTTGAATTCCATTTTTTAATTCAGAATTTAATGTTGTCCCTTATTCTGCTTATGTGGTCCTTTAATGTGTAGATTCGGTGCTTTTTTTGTAAGAAAAAAAGTGCCAGAACTGTGTTCCGGTGTGTTTTATGATAAAAAAGCACTGTGTAGATCAGGGTTTCCCAAATCTTGGCAACTTTAAGGCAGGTGGACTTCAACTCCCACAATTCCCCAGCCAGCAGGACTGGCTGAGCAATTCTGGGAGTTGAAATCCACTTGTCTCAAAGTTGTCAAGATTGGGAAATCCTGGTGTAGATCTATCCTGTTGGGGG
>JANHFO010002021.1:15021-27982 GCA_032468095.1 Pareas carinatus
AGAACAGTAAAGCACTATGAAGCAGTATATAAGTCTTAAGTGCTATTGCTATTGCATTGCTAATTTGTGATTGGCTAATTTGTGATATCTGTGAGTGCTGCCATAGTAACATTTGAGGCACCACAAAACCGGGAAAATATAGATACGGATATCAGGCACTTTGGAAATTGCATAACCTAAATAGCTTTGTGGGTCTCATTGTTCTTTAAATGGGGGTGTGCAAAGAGATGTGATTTTCAGAACTAGTTTGGGAGCCTTTGGGGAGAGATATTTTGTATCTGCAGGAACATAGCTTACTTTGTCAGTCCTCCTGGATGGAACCTGAGGATAGTTTGCTCTAGGGCTATCAGATCTGGGCTCTACAAATATAGACAGCTACTAAATCTCAATAGACAATTAGTTTTTGTATCTCTTTGTTGCCATGCTGTAGTCCTCTGGAGATTTTGTAGCCCAGATCCAGTTGTTCTAGTTTGCTTATACCAGTGATGGCTAACCTTTTAGGCACTGAGTGCATGGAGGAGTCGTGACTAATGAGTCATGGCTCATGACATCATCACCCAGCACCACTACTCTCTTTTTTAGCATGTGCATGACCCTGTGATGTCATTGCCTGGCATCGCTACTCCTTTCTGAGCATGCTCAGCTCTGGAACGATGCTGGAGTGACTTGGCTCTCATGCCAACAGTCAGGGCTCTGTGTGCCTGCTGTGGCACCCATGCCATAGGTTCGCCATCACTGGGCTATACCAATTATTCCTATACGGCTAAAGCATCGACATTCTAAATAATTGCTGTCCAAAACTGTTTGCATAAATGCTGCATCCTTTTAAATGACTTCTTGCTTGGCCTTTCAAAATGGAGATGTTATGAAGACAAGAGACCGTTATGCTTGGTTAGATGCTCAGTATCTGGAATTTTTTGACCAGATATATTTTGTTACTGAGTATTTCCCGGAAGTATGTGCAGTTTTCCTCCCTGAACCCATAGAGACCCCTGCTTTAGTTTTTCCTCTGCCAGATAATGTCTTTACTGTACTCTCTGGTTATTTCAATAAATAGTAAATGGAAGCCATTAAAAGCAAGGCAAGGAGAGGGGAGAGGAGGAGGGGAAAAATCAATGCACTCAGCTGAATGGCACTTAACTCAATGATTTCAGACTTGCCAGTAAAAGCTTATTTTATGGAAAGCATTTGAAGTTCTTGACTCCAATTGCAAGAATATTGAATTACTCTAGTTTTGTATTATTTTGGTAATGTCATACTGAATGGTTACTTTGTGTTGTTAGCCACCCAATATTTTTCATTCTTATACAATGACATTTTAAATCTTTAGGAAATCAACCCTGGAAGAACGATATCTAGATCCTCTCTTGATTTAAATCACCACACACCATTTAGTAGACTTCAGGGAAGTCTAGATGCTTTAGTTTACTAATGGAATTGATCTTTTTTGTACCTTACTGCTGATGGGAGGCAACCTAATGTCATCCCAGATGTTTAAGGTAAAGGCTCCCAGCAGCTGATCAGAATAGGCGAAGGCTGGGATTATGGGATTTATTATTTTAATCATTTGGAGGGAATCGGATTATTTTTTCCCACAAATTATTGGTTTTGAAGTTCTTCCTACTTCGTTTTTGTTTTAGGATTCTTAGTCAGTTCCGGCTACATAAAAAAATCTAGAGAGAGAGAGAGAGAGAAAGAGTGAGAGAGAAAGGGGGGGCAAGGGAGGGAGGGAGAGGGAATCTTGAGATGTTTACAAAGAAAATTTGTAACTTTCCAGGATAATTTGTAGAACAGTCATACTAGCATTCTTCTGTTTGGATGCAAATTCCCCTATGTCTATTTAGGAAGAGTTTCAGTGAGTTTAAATAACCACAAACAGGACAGCCGCCTTATAATATTTATAGCTGTCAGTATCTTCCAAATTTAGAACTTTTTAGCTTAGGTTTATACTTATAAATAGTGTTACTTTTCATCTGACAAACATGAGCTTTGGTGCTTATATTTCCCATTATTCTCTATAGAACTTACCAGTTTGCCAGATGACAAATTACCATAAATGGGCTACGTTTTGGCGAGGTCTCACTCGCCATCTTCAGGCTGGTGCTTTTGGCTTCTTGCTGAAACGTCCCCAAGATATTCTCTATCCTACACAGGAAAAGACCCGAACACATCTAGACCTACATACCGTGAAAATCTATGAAATATAGGCAATGGAATAGAAGTGCTAGCATGTTCACTATGTTAAATGTGGACCCCTTGCAAGAAAGTTGAACTCATAGGCCAGATATTTCTCTGCTCTGCTTTACAGATGTTGGATTTTGAGTTTTGCCTTATCAGCATCTCAGGAATGAAATATCTGTACTGTAATATTCTGAAGGCGACAGAAGATAATATTGATTCAAGCAGTCCTACCCCAAACAGGAAGAAGAAATATTATGTGCACCACTGCAGTCATTCATGTTAGAGAATTAGTAGGTAATTTATTTTTCTTAAAAATAATTGACTCTCAGAACAATCATCCATATATACTACATCAAACCACAATTGTATTTCTTAAGATTGCTAGTAAAATATTGTGTTGAATATTTGCTGTTCCTTTGTGATCAGACACCAAAGTGATAAACAACAACAAAATACAATGAATGGGAAGATTTATGTTTCAAATATTTCAACTAATTGCTTATTAATTCTGTAATAAGAATAAAAACCATTTTACTTTCTCAACTTGTGCTGTGTTTTTTTAAATAATTAAAAAATGAATCTGAACGACTGCCCTGGATCCAAAACAAACCACTCAAACAACAGATCCTAAATGTCCTGGGAGGCAAATACAGTATACAAAAGGGCTTCCCCTTAAGACCATGGTGCTGAAATTATCAAATTAAAATTATACTTGTTGAATAGCAGCTCATGTTTGTAGAAAAAACATTTCTTAGTTTTCCACACTTTTGGATTTTCAGAACAGCCCTGACTGGAGTGAGCAAAAAACCTTTCTTTCTAGTTTGTGTATCCCTATTTTGTGTACATGTATACAGGAAAAACTAATTTTCTAATTAAAAATTAAGAAAAACCAAAACTAATTCTGTAGTCTTCTGTTTTTCATTTCTGGATGTCAAACGGTGAGCTTATACGCTAAGAATTTAATGTTTCTCAGAAAACAAAATGTTACTCAATTCCAATAATTGTTCTATGTTTTTCATTGAAGAATGCCAACCTATCAAGCCACAAATTCTCAGATTCTCAAGTCTTCAATATTTTTAAAGCATCTTGGTCTCATCTTTTAAAAGTTATATTTCCAATGAGATATCATGAATTCAATAGTTTTATTTTCTTCAACCTGAGACCCCTTTTTCTTCCTCAAAAGTAACATTTATCTTCTAGGACAGTGGTTGTCAACCTTTTGGACCTCAGGGACCACTACATTCACAATTTAAAATTCTGCAGACCACTAATATGTTTTTTTTTTTAAAGATACATACATTTGTTAAAATAATGATCAGACAACTTCCATTTTATTAATATAAAAGGCTCCTATTTAATATAACAAAATTATAAATGCTTATTTAATCATAAAATCTTTAAAGGTTGTTTAATTATAGCAAAATTAATGAAGTTAGTTTAATTATTACAAATTAATTGAAGCTTTTTAAGTATTACACATTTTAGTGTGATTTTTGATCCTGAGAGAGAGACAAACAGACAGACCCATGCTCCTCACAGCAGTGGGCTGCAATCATCTGCCCCTCTCCCCAAATAACACTCAATTCCCCCTTCCCTACAATCCACCAGTGCCACTTACCTCACGAAGAAGTCAGGACTGGAGAAATGTCAGCTGGGCTGCAAACTCTGGGACTCTGAATTCGTGTACTTTCAGCGAGCTGAGAGGGGCTTTAGAAGTGCTTCCTGTATAGCTGGTGGAGATGAATTCTGAGTCCTGAAGGCAGCCCAGCTGCATGTGCCTCACTGTCTCTGCCAACCCCAGGAGCAGGAGCAAAAAAAATTCAAATAATCTCAATATTTTCCTGAGGACCACCAAAATTTTCTTGTGGCCCACAGGTTGGTGACCACTGTTCTAGGAGAAAGTCCAATCAAAGCTATGATGGGTCCAAGATTGAACTAGCTAACTATAATGGCTCCCTCCTTAGTCTCCATTCCTAATCCATTTATTCCTAGTTGTATTTTTTTGTAGAACAAAATTCAAAAATAATTATTTTAGTAAAAAATATAACCTATGTTTTCTGGAAGTAAAAGCTTGTCTAAAGCTGAAACCTATTATATAACACTGAAGTTTAAACTTTTTGTAGCACAGAAAACATACAAACTATTTTCAGAATTATAGACTAAGCACAGAGACAGTTAAAAAGGCTGCCTGACTGAATTATTGGTCCACTCACAATAAATAACCTGGTAGAGAGAAACTTACTACAGGCAAAGCTGACTTAAGATAGACATCTTATTGCCTATGGCCAGCAGATATCCCCTGTACCTCATTTGAATGGCCTCAGATTTCTTTTTGGTGCATTGCTGAGAGTGGTTATCTGCCAGGAAGAATTTCAATTTTAAAAGAATTTTACAATGTAGATTTTGTTAGCACACTAATCCAAAAGCTGCCTTGATCTTAACTCTGGCATATTTTACAACCATAGAACAATGGAGTTTCATATTCACTGATACTTCTATCTGTGACTAAGAGCTCCAGATCTGTTCCTTGAACCCCAAGTTGCTGATGATGAGAATTATAATAATTTGATCATCATAGTATGTAGGTGGTGGGAGAACACTGAACTCAATGGCATCTATTGTATAAAGAATTGGGAAACCCAGGAAACTGGTTTATATCGGTTCTGACTTTTTATCTAGATCAGTATTATCCATCTGACCTGGAGCAGTTACGAAAGTTTTTTTCCCTCACTACCTGTTACCCCATTTCTTATAAGACAATCTTGAGGCCTGAACATGGAATTTTCTACTACAAACAATGTGATTTATCATTGAACTCTTCACGAAAGAGGAAATGGACTGCAATTCAGTGACAATTCATGAAAGGATCTATGGAATATGCCAGTTCCTTGTTTGAATTCAGTAACAGATTGCAAGAAATTAATGGATGGGTTACAGCAGAATAAAGCTAATAATTTAAGCTTAGAACTCCTGGGAGTTACATAACTCATCATTGCTTCTGAAGAGTTATTAGAGATCTTTGCTTCGTGACTCACAGCACCTACAGTAACCCCCAGTGTTTTGTCTTCCACTGTCTTCATACGGTCTGATGTGCTAATGGATTGTTACCAGCTACCTTAATTATCTGAAATGACTAGAAGTTCCCCATTGCCAATCAAACAATGCCTGCATGAACATATCTTCAGAATAATTTAAAATTTATATGCCTTAGTTTTTTGGCCTAATGGCACAGAAATACATACAAATCGCATGTTTAGGCAAGTCAGATACATCAGGACCAAGTTGCTCTGATATCAGAGCATATTTACACACCTCTGAATTTACTCTGAGTTATATGCTCATATCCATAATCTGATTTGTAACAATTTCCATACTCATTTGGAACTTGTGTTGGGTTAAGATATATTGCAAATAAAATATCCTTCAGGTTGAACTTAACTGGCTTCATGGTAAAATCTATACAGTTGTCCTAGCATCTGTGTGAAAGCAGTTTGATATTGCTTTCTTCTGGGCCTCTTGCTTTATTTTCCAGTCTAGCCTTCAACCCTAGTATTACTCAGTGGGTCTCCCATCCAAATACTAACTGGGATTGATCTGCTTAACTTTCTTGTTCAGTTAAGATTGGCTACAGATTACCACCCAACTGTGATAATACATTTAAAAGTGCTAAAAACTGTTTAAGTCCTTTTCTAGCTGTACAATATTTTCCTAGGGTTAACTTTGATAAAAGTTTCCAGTATAAACTGATTTGAATGCATTTCGGCTCATATAAACGCTTATTGAATAATACATGTCACATATTCTACACCACTCTAGATGAATACCCTTTGTTACTACATACACAATCTTCTTAAAATCTCAGTGACAATTTAGAAGAGCAAAACATATTTGTAATCCAATGTTTGATTTGCTCAGATATACATTTTTATCTCCTGTTAATGTGAACAAAGAACCTGCTATGACTGCAATATCTCTCTTCAATCTTTACTCTCTGAAGGAGGAGAAAATCTAAATAAAAAGTTGGTCCCGTTGTTACTTCTCATACTTTTCCCATAAATGCTTCATCTCAATTCATTTTGCTAAGCAAAATGCAGGGAATTAGACCAGCACAGATTAGCACAGACATGTTCAATGAATAAAGAGAGTATTAATTCTATTCACACCAATTACTATGTTGCAGAGAGCAGCTGTGAACACTGAATAGTTTGTGTTTATACAACACAGATAAAGGGAGATTATATAAAGATGAGCCGTGCCTACATTTTGCTAGCCCTTACGTTAGTAAAGGAATACATGTCTTTTTTGCCTATTGTCAATCAAGAATTAAAAGAATGCATGACGTACTGGAAGAGCAACCTAAAATCTAACAACTAGAAGAGTCAGTGTCTCCCTTCCCCAATTGAAGCTGACTCAACCAATGCAAATTCCACAACCATCTCTGATGTTGATTTCCTACCAATATTTCTGACAACTGTTCTGCTTCTGTTTTCAAGAGGTCATTTCAGCCAAATGAGGAACATCTACAAAAAACAAACAACCTAGCAGAAAACTGCTCATATTACTGTTTAACTGCCCAGTAATATTAGCACCATTAAATATAGAACAAGGTAGAACTTTGGGTTGACTACATGACTATGTGAAGTTTAAATCTGTTAGATTCATATACTCCCGCTATTCTGATTTCCCACAAACTCCTTCCGATCTGCTGTTTCTCCCAGGATTGGGCTAGTATAGAAGTCAAACCTCTTTAGATGTTTTTTGCCGTTTGGCTTTTTGTATGTTGGTTGGTCTCTGGTCACCTTTTCTTGATATAGTTGGTTTCTTTCAATTTTAATTAGTAAGTTTCTCAGAATCATGTGGCAATTGGCAGCTTTGAAATCGAAGTAAATTTTTTTTAAAAAAACTATTTTTAAAAAATAATATCCAGATATTTTAGTCAGAAAAGAGAGAGAAAACATACAGTATATGTTCTTTGTCCCCAAACTGGATGTTGTAATTTTTAGATGACTTTCCCCATATCAGTGCCCATCCAGTGTATTGAATTAATAATTTCCAAAGTTTTCATATAGCCTGACTCACAGTTTAGGAACTGCAGCCTCCACACATGTGGATGGCAACCAGTTACAGAAGGCTCTTAGGTACTCAGTGATACCCAAGTGGGTCTGATTTACAGAAAATCAATTTTCTTTTGAGTTTTTGGTAATAGTGTGAGTTTAATAGCAAAGACTGTTGCTAATCATTGGAAATTAATTGTAATAAGAAACCAATATTCATGGTTTTCTTAATTAGCCTCAGAGGGAATTTATCATTGAAATTAGAAAGATAAAAAATATTGATGAATTTCTACTCATTGAGACAATGATATGTATTTTTTAAAAAAAAACAATTGAATCTTCTCTGCATAATTCACGTGAATTTTGAATTCTATTATTCAGAGATACAGAAAGTTTTAGCTTGATTCAAGCTGCTAGATATAGAAGCATTTTGCATAAGTGATTTTTTCTCTCTTGGTGCATGCTTTTATAAGCTGCTGTTTTGTATATTTTCACAATCATTTAAAGTCAATCTATGTTGATCTTGAAATGTTTTTGCAAGTCATCCTAGAGTTTCTTTGAGATCTAAAGTGGGGTATGAAATATCTTAATATGCTCCAAGGACCAATGCATGCAATCCCCAAAAACCTTGCAGGGTTCAAACCCTCTCTTTGTGACCTTTCCAGCTTCCTCTGAACCAGATCAAAAGGGGCCGGCTCTCTCCAGGTCCTGTCCTTACAAGACTGTTGTCACCTGACGGGCTTTTAAAGCAGGCGTCCTTGGTACCCCTTCACATACTTTGGAACTGCCCCTTGGCAGAGATTTCATCAGCTTCGTGCCTCTTGGCTTTTAAGAAAATTGTCAAGACCTATCTGGGAGACGTTGTGTTGTAATTGAAGGTGGGGTTTGCAAGTGCACGACATTTGCAACTTTTGTGTTTTATCTCTCTTGATCTTTTAACTTTTATATGTATTTGGTATTGGAGGGCATTATTATGTTGATAGTATTAGTCGCTATTAGAAAGTAGGAAAGTACAGTTCCCCACTGCTGAGATGAAAACTGTTCTGCAAGTCCTAAAACAGACATATTACACATTCCTCCAATATTCCCATCAGACTTCAGCCTTGTCCATCTGTATGATGTAACCGTACCAACTCTGCAGCCCTTGGCTCTTCCCAAAACATTAAGTGTATTCTTGCCCATCGAAATTTTTTCCTCCCCTGGTTTACAAGTCAAAGTTTGAACAAATCAATGCAAAACAAAACTCTATAATTTTGAGTTCCAAAAAGTGCCATTTACTCTTCATTACACACCTATTTTCAAACACAAGAAGAACATAAGGATGTTTTGCATCCTTATCTATTATTATATTTGCTTATTATCTATTAATATTTGGTTATCCTAGAACTCACCAGACCACATTTCTATTTTGTAGAAAAAGAGTTCTACTATTTATATGGCAGAATACCAACTCTATGCATTTTTCTTCTGGCAGAAAATTACAGTATTTACACACCTACAAGCTTTGAAATGGTATACCATTTTTCTAAAAGATATTTTGAAAAGGCAGTCAAAATAATTTCTCAAGGACTGAAAAATATTATTAAGTTAAAAGATGATTGTTTAAAACAAATCCTTTTATGATCGCACATAGGTGCACCCACATGCAAGTCCATCACTATATAAGATGGACATAAGCCAGAAAACAAAAAAGACATGCTTTTAATGGAGTCCTTCATTATCTAACAACCCTTTCATGCAGCAAACAGCTTGTGTCATAGCTGTTATCTTACCATAGGCAGTTTGCTCACACTAAGAACTGCTCTCCATTCTCTGGTTGAAAAGATTATTGTTTTTAAAAGCATGGAGGTCATGCTGATTTATTGACAATTAAACTTGAAGAATCTCTAAACGTTCTAAAAACAAAACCCATCTGAGTTATTCTGCCAAAGAGAGATTATACAGAAGGTTGTGTCACCTGTCATTTTTAGGTTCAGCAAAATCCAATTCCCTTGACCTGTTTGGAAAGAAGTCCGTGGCCCGTGCAGGTTCGAGCGGCAGTTGCTATAGAAACGAGTTTCATGGGAATCTTTTCCAGTTGTGAGAGGACCCCCTGTAGATTTCATGTGAAACTCTTTTGTTGCATTCTGGGAAATCTATGGAGGGTGCACTCACTTGGTGCAGACTCTTGACCAACTCTGCTAGTTTGTTAAAATTTACTCAATTGATATGGCCACCCATGTCACTGTAGCATTTCTGGGCAATAACAACACTTAGACCAGTGATGGCTAACGTTTTAGACACCAAGTGCCCTGACAAATTGCGACTAATGAGTTGCGACTGGTGACATTATTGCCTGGTGCCGCTACTCTTTCTGAGCATATACATGGCCCAGTGACATCATTGCCTGGCACCACTACCTATTCTGAGCATGCTCAACTCTGCGGTGTTGCTGGGACAATTTGACCCGCGTGCCAGCAGAAAGAGCTCTGCGTGCCCAGTGGGGCACGTGTGTCATACGTTCTCCATCACTGACTTAGACTAACAGTAAAACCCAAATAATATGCAAAATTCATAATGACCACTGAGGTAAGACCAATATAATAAATTAAAACATCCTGCAGGCATTCTGAGGACTCTCAACTCACATGCCTATAAATATAAACAGCCTTCAAAGTTTTTTCTTCCAAATGTTGCTGGAGAAGGATAAGAATATGCAAATGGTGAATTTCTGAGCACTCAGTTGCTTTTCTAGGCAAATCTCTCTGACAAGGCATTTCAGTTGTCAACTTTATTAAAGTGGCTTTCAAAACAAGGAAGGACACTATTGAATACATTCACCCCTCAAAGCTTTATTAACACTTTTTTTCCTGGAAATAAAAGCCTGGTAATGTCTGAAAATATAATACAAATAAATTAGAGAGCAATATAGATTTGAATGAATATGATGAGAATACTTAGAAATTCAAAACCACACTGCAGTACTATGACTTTAAATAATCAAAGTAAGTCATCTCCTTTCTTCCTAAGGAATTCCAGTGCCTGTTTAGTACTTTAGATCAGTGGTCGCCAACCTGTGGGCCAGAGTCCACCAGTGGGCCGTGAGAAAATGTTGGTGGTCCGCAGGAAAATCTAGAGATTATTTGAATTTTTTTATATAGTTGCATGGTTCCTGTGTGTGTGTGTCTGTCTCTCATATACAATTTTTCCAGTGTCAAATACCAAATATGCATCATTTTATAAAAATTAAGAGTATAATATAATGTGGACTTCGGTCTTTTCACTTGTATGTATGTTTGTTTTCTTTTGAATTGATGCATGTTAATCTTTTTTACTACATTATGAGCCACCTCGAATAAGGGACACCAAAATGGAATAAATTAAAGTAGAAAGCAGAAGGCAAGAACAACATTTTAGGTCAAAACCTGTATTTTTTAAAAAACATTTTTTTAATTTAACCTGAATGTAAAAGAAAAATTTTCTGAAACAAAGCATAGGTGGCTGGGTTACCCCACCCTTAACTCAAGGATGTCAAACGCATCCTTTAGTAACGTACATAAAAAAACAGCCCAAATTTCACTGGCAATGTCACGGCTGCCATTTTGACCTTTTTGACCTAGGTTGACTTTTGCACAGCGTTTCCTACACTCTGTTTCAATTACTGGGGATTTTTCTTAGTTGAAAGTGGAAAGTGGGGGGAAACCTTATAAAACAGGATTTCTAGTGCTGGGATTTAAAACAAATGGCAGGTTTCTAAGTCTTTAGTTTTAAAATACACCAAAGTCTAGGCTTCTAGGTTCTTCAAAATTCAAATAAGTAGCCTTTCCTATACAGGTTATCTTGGCTAAGTGAAGCAAATTTGGTTGAAAGCTGATGTATCATGTTTTTCATTCCTTCTGTGTAGAATCTGGGCTTCTTTGCCCACAAAATCTCAAGCCTTTTTTAAAGGTAGCCCTGTTTTTTCAGTTAATGCTGAAGATGCTATGCTATTCAATGGGAAAGTGCAGAATACTTAAAAGCAGATAATTTGAAAGCAAGTTTAAGGTCCTAGAAATGGACTACGCCTGCTCAATCCAGTTTGGAGGCCACCCACCTTTTTAATTTATGGAAAGGCAAAACTTCAATTTAGCTTCAATTTGGAAGCTTTGCAATAAGATACAAGACTGTAGCTGGGATATCTTTAATACTTTCCTCAAGCACAAGCCTTTTGCAAAACTTAAAGATTGAGAATCTTGTTACATTTACTAAAAGATTTGGATACTAGAAAATTACAGTTTTCTACCATGCTGTTTTTTTAAGGAACTTTCAATGTTTCACATTTGTTTGAGAATAATATATATACACAGAAAGGGATTGTCCTTAATTCCCTGCAACTCTTGTCATGTCCCCTTTTGCAACCTTTTGACAAGCAAAGTCGATTGGGAAGATTCATTCAAAAATGGTGTAACAAACTGGGACAAAACTCTTTAACTTTTGCTTAGCAACAGAAATTTTGGACTCAATTATGGTTCCTAAGTCGACTACCTGTACTGAAATATATTGTATTTGATATTACTATTTGATAGTTGTAGTCAGTGTGAATATTAAAGCATTGATATTTGATAGACATTAAAATTTTCATATTTAATAATTTGCAGCAGCAGTGAAAAAAGGGACTTAAGACCATCTTTCAGTCACTACCGTTGCAGCAGCATCCTTGCGGGCTCTAAAACTCAGACACTTGGCCCCTGACTATAACAGTGACAATGTCACATAATACCCTGTTGTAGCATTCTGACAAGCAGGAAGCTAGATTCACTTAAGGAATGTGTGACTGACTAAAGCAGTGGTCTTCAGCCTGTGGACCGTGAGAAAATTTTGGGGGTCCACAGGAAAATCTGGAGGTTAATGGAATTTTATTGTATAGTAGGGTGGTTCCTGCTCCTGAGGATGGCACAGATAGCAAGGCACAAGAGGCAGACACTGTCAGTCTGTCTCTCTCATTCTTTTTTTGTGTGTGCTGTCTCATTCTTAAGCAGGAATAGTCATCACACTAAAAAGAAGCTTCAATTATTTTGTAATTAAACTAACTTGAATAATTTTGCTAAAATTAATTTTTAAAAAGATTTTGTTATGATTGAATAAGTATTTATGATTTTGTTATAATTAGCTTTTTAACTTTTATATTAAATAGGTGCTTTGCATATTAATAAAATGGAAGCTCTCAGATCATTATTTTACAAATGTAAATGTTACCTTTAAAAAAAATTCATGTTAGTGGTCCGCGGGATTTCAGATTACAAATTTAGTGGTCCCTGAAGTCCAAAAGGTTGTCGACAACTGCTTTAGAAACTTAGGATGGTTTAATTCAATGTATCTTGCTTGAAGCAGGACTGCCCTGAAGCATGAAATGGATGTACTGAAAAACAGATACTACCGTGTTTCCCCAAAAATAAGACACTGACTTATATTAATTTTTGCTCCCAAAGGAGTCCTAGGTCTTATTTTTGTGGGGGAGGTGTAAACATGGTAGATTGTCCACCCCCACCCCCGAAAAACACCTGGCTCCCCCCTCCCTGCTATCCCCGGGCACTCCTTACCTCAAAAAGAATAACTTCCAGACAGGAGAGCAGAGAGGGACGCGCGGCTGGGCTCTTTCCAGGGCTTCGAATTCTCCGCACAAGCGCTCACAAAGCACTTTGCAGCCGATTGAAAGAGCGGGAATTCGGAAACCTACAGGTTTCAGTCAGCGATCTCGCTGCGGAAGT
>JANHFO010002021.1:28082-39740 GCA_032468095.1 Pareas carinatus
ATTGGCCCCCCGGCCCTGGAATTCAGCCGGTGGCCCCTGACGAGCCGCCCTCAAACGGCAGGCTCCCCAAAAAGGGGCTGCCCGGCCCCTAAGGGCCCCCCAAGAGGCGGGTTTCAGGCGTGAGAGGCAGAGCTTCAGAACCGGAAGTCTATTGTCTCTTTTGAATGCTATGCAAATACGGTTTATTTTTTTGTGTCTATTGAAATCTGATTTGTATGAATAGAATGGAATTTATTTATTGGCCAAGTGTGTCTGGGATGCACAAGGAATTTTTCTCCTGTGCAAATGTTCAATACTTACATACAGGCTACAATTGACAAACTGTGGTTACAATCATAAGGTTATATTTGGCAAACAATGGTTGTAATCCTATGATACATACATTGTCACAAAGAACATTCATCATGTCATGTACGTATTAGGTGCATTTATAATCATAAAGCATATTTGTCATATCATGTTATGAAGTACAATCATCATGTCACCAAAGCGTTTCATGTCATATATCAAAACGTGTGTGAGAAACCATGCCACAAAACACATTCATCATGCCATATAATTTTTTTAATAGGTTTGGAACAATCTACATTGAACAGTCATAGAATACTAGTAATCAAACTAGAATACTAAAGAACACAACTATTATATATATTTAAGCTGTAAGCAACAGTTATTGTCATACAAATAAGAGAATAGGCAACAGATAGTAAGTGATAGGAAATATGAGAAAGGTAATGTTGTTTTATTTCTACTAGATATTTTAACAGTGTTGTGAAGTTAGTTGTTTAGCAGGTTGATAGCATGGGGGAAGTCACTGCCCTTGTGTCTAGTTGTTTTGGTTTGCAATGCCCTGTATCGGCGTCCAGAGGGAAGAAGTTGAAACAGATTATGTCCAGAGTGTGAGAGGTCAATAATTATTTTTACAGCTCTCTTTTTGGCTTGTGCAGTGTATAGTTCTTCAATGGGGGGAAAGTTTGTATCAAATAATTTTTTTGCAATTCTAATTTTCCTTTGAAGTCTGTGTTTATCTTATTTGATTGCAGTGCCAAACCAGACAATAATTGAAGTGCAAATAACGGACTCAATGATTCCTTTGTAGAACTGTGTCAGCAGTTTCTTGGGCAGTCTAAGCTTTCTGAGTTGTCTTAGAAAGAATATTCCTTGCTGTGCATTTTAATGATATTTTTGATGTTAGCTGACCATTTTAGATCTTGTGATACTATGGAACCTAGAAATTTGAAGGACTGTATTATTGATACTGTATTGTTTAATATTGTGAGTAGTGATATGATAGAGGAGTTTCTTCTAAAACTGGTGGTAAAATAAAAATAATAAAGTAAGAAAAGAGAAAGGAGGAAGAGAGGAAGAAAAGAAGAAAAAGGAAGAAGAACAAGAGAAGGAAGCAAAGAAGATAGCAAGGCGATGAAAAAAAGGAAGCAAGATGTTAAAAATGATAGTTCATATTTGATTGTATAAAGTTACCTTGCCATGATTATTAAAAGAAATTTGCAAAATAAAAAAAGATTTTTTTAAAAAAGAGTTTCTCCTAAAATAAACAATCATTTCTACAGTTTTGAGTGAGTTCAGTTCAAGAGGCTAGTTGTACAATTTCTCATCTGTAGGCAGAATGTCAGGCTTCCAGGAATTTCTTAGTTTTTTTGAATTTGGCTTGGTCTAGGATGCTCACAATTTTCTCAATTGAGTCTGTCCATGTGTTGTGAGGTTAAGGAGTTTTTATTGTGTCTTCGGTTTGCTAGTTGGTGTTCAGCATGTGCTGTTAGACCTCTGCCTGACAGTTCTATATAGATATCCTGTTCCCTCCTCCACCCCCATTACGACTATGAGGTTTTTGGTTAGTTAACATGTTTTGAAGGGTTTTAGTTGGTTTGGATGCCATGTGGTTGCAATAATGTGATGCCACTGGTTGTAATATTCTGTTGGTTGTCTCTGAGGTTTTTTTTAATGTATGGCAATGTTATCCTTTTCATAGGTTGTATATGTTTATGCTGTAGTGAATTGAGTGGTAGTGATTTTTGATAAAGTTGTATGGGTGTCCATTTTGTTGAAAGATGTATAGGTGGTCTGTTTCCTTTTTCTGGTGTTCCAGGTTGCTGCAGAGCGTGCTAGTGCTCATCTGCATAATGTTCTTACACAGCTTCTCTTCTGGGAATTTGGGTTCTTACTTTGGTAATGAAGCACTTAATTAATATGGATTCTTCAATAGATTTCTATTTCTAATTTCTCTTCTGTTGGAACATAAAAATATATAGTCCCAAATACTTCAGAGACTGATAGTACAATACACATTTAGACATTCCCTAGCAAGGAAGAACAAGCAACCAAACAAGACAGACACAGACTTCAGTGGATAATTAGGAATGCAGAAAAAATAATGGATACAAACCTACCATCTATTGAAGACCTAAACACTGCACCAGCCAGGAAGAGGGCTTAAGAAAATAATTAGAGATCTGTCACATCCTGGACACAAACTGTTTCACCTTCTTCCCTCTAGATGTTGCTATAGGGCACTACAAGCCAGAATAACTAGACACAAGGACAGTTTTTCCCACCAGGCCATCACTCTGCTAAACAACTAATTTCACAATACTGATATACTACCTAGTAGGGCTAAACAACTAACCTCCATAACATTGTTAATCTACCTAGTAGGGCTGTATCACGATTATCTTTCTCATCCTTCCTATTATCTTTTCTCGTATTTGTATGACAATTAACTTGCTGCTTGTATCCCATAATTAATAGTAGTTGTGTTATTTAGTATCCTAGTATGACTTGCAGATTGCTTATTTAGAATCTTATGACTGTACTATGCCTATCACAAGAATGTATCTTATGACATGATGAATGTGTTTGATGACATGATGAATTTTATGATTATGATGATAATTTATCACGTGTAGCTTATATGTACATTGAGAGCATATTCACCGGAGACAAATTCCTTGTGTGTCCAATCACAGTTTGCCAATAAAGAATTCTATTCTATTCTATTCTATTCTATTCTAAAGTCCCAAAGACTGGCTGAAAAAAAAGCAGGTCTTTATGTCTTTTTGAAAACTAAAGAACGTGAGGTCAATTTAATCTCTGGCAGAATGCTCTTCCTGAGATGGTGGGGCAGTAGCTGAGAAAGCTTTACTTCATGAACCCTATTGATGACATTCCCTATGGAAAGGGGCCTGGAGAAACTCTTTTCTTCCTGATCTTAATGGGCAGACAACACTCACTCGGAGTAGGTAGTTCTGAAGATATCCAGCTGATGTATAGCTTCCCAGGCTGTGCTATAGATGTTTTGGAAGTTCTGATTCAGTGTCCAGAGGCTGTGAGAGTCTGGAATGGAACAAACCAGCTCAAATTAACTCCTAGAACGGTTGAGTTGCTGCCTATCTGGAAACCAACTCATTTCCAAGGTTAACTATAGATAGGGTCACCTTCCACATGAAGAATCAAGTCTGCAACTTGGAGTCTTCTTAGACTCATGCATTCTCTGAAACCATGAAATATTGGTCAGCCGAGAGTGATTTGACAGTTTATAATTCTACTTGGACTGTGAAACTCTAATAACTGTAACTCCTACCTTCATCACCATGTGACTTGAATACAGGAAAATTCTCATTTATCAACCACAACTGGGTTGGCAACTCATCTTTTAATGACTGTGCTTACGATCTTACTGGACTTCAGGCTTCCTCTGCTTTATGGACCTGTAAATGTGAGAACTGTATCAAAGCTACTTTGTAATTACCTTTGTAAGTGTAAACAATTGCTCTACAAGGCCTTTTCTAAACAAGCACTATTTGTAATGTCAAATACACTATAAATAACTGAGAATGGTCCAGAAATTTCAGTTGGTATAAAATGTGGTCAGGATGAGAATCACTATTGCGAAATGACATCTATTTTTCTATATCTATTTTAGATTCATTCAAAGCACTTTATGGCTTTGCTTCAGGATAATTTAGGGGCTGTTCATTCCAGGTAAAACTGCTCAGCTTAGGTAAGGGACATTCAAGGTGCAGTCCCTGAAAGAAATTAGAGGACACAGACTTAAATGTCTTATTCTTCTTGAAATAACCCCATTCCTTTGGCATTTTTTGCTCCCAAGGTGAGCATGGCATCCGTTTTTTGCCAGGCTGGTAAGACAGTATTACTTGATTTTTGAGGTTGAGTGTCATTGGGTTTTGTTATTTTTATGATGAGTGCAGGTACTTGTTGGTAGTGGCTATTTTGATACAGTGTATTGTATCATATTGTCAACAGTGAAGGTTGACATATTATACTTGTAAATAAATAGAGGAAATGCTATTATTTATTCAGTTTATATAAATTTATATAATTCTTTTACATAAGTATGATTTTGAAACAGTAGTAGAAACATGTTCTTGGTATCTTGGAAGCAGCCATGTCAAAAGAAACATAATGTGCAAGCGTTCCACAGTGCTACTTACATTTATAAAACTAGGCAACCAATTCTAATCACATAGTTCATATCAAGGTTTTATTTCATCTAAAGGTTTTATCTGAAATTTCTTCTCGCCCCCATCATTGATGGGCATAATATACCTGTAGTATTAGATCCATATGATATCTCGTAAAGACTAAAATGAAGTTTAAGCACAATCTGACTGGAAAACTAATCAAATACTGTATCTTAGCTTCTGTATGTAATAGAACAAGTACTCTCAAATGCTGTGAAGATACTGATTCTGTCACTTCTTATTTCTTGTCATTTTATTTTATTGCCCCCAAGTTTAAATGTAGAAAATATTTCTGAAATCTTGTATCATGAGTGGAACCTGAGAATGTAAACAAGCAGTACCATATATTGATCTGAACAAATATAATGCTCTTGCTCAGATCAGTTTGGAAAGCTGAAAGTACAGGATAACAGAGCAAATAGCTGAGTATAATGACATAGGCTGTTAGCACCTTTACAGTTTCTTGTTCTGTTGCTTGCTATATTTTTATATATTCCATCAATTCCTATAGCCTTCTGATTGAGTAATCAGTGGAGTGCTGATCTAATTTCAGCCTCTAGCATTAGTCATTCACATAAGCAGGACACATCTTCTAGAGTTATCTTTGGTGCTAACATCTCTAGTATACATAATACACTATACTCTTTTAGTCCTTGTTTGATCTTCCTTGAATCAGTTACTACGGGTAGTTCTCAATTTAAGACCAGAATGGAGCCCAGAACTTCTGTTGTAGGTAATGATGGTTGCAAATCGTTAGTCAAGGCACCTATGTGACTAGATCTGATTTAAAAAATTTTTTGCAGCAACTGTTAAGCAAATATGGCAGTCATTAACTCAATCCAGCAGCTGTTAAATGAATGCAGCAGTTATTAAGCAAATGTATGTATTTCTATGGGTGTTTTTTGCCAGAAACAGGCAAAAAACATTGTAAATCACAACAACCTGATCATGGAAAGCTGCAACTGGCAGTAAAAGGTGAGCTAGTTGTCAAATATGCGGTCATGTGATTGTGGGGTGTGTCAGCTCTCTGGAAGTCCTAAATAGTTTGGGGGTGTGACTTGCAACTTCAAGTGACCAGTCATTAAGCAAAGACTACCTGTATCTACCTCATCTTTTCATCAAAATTTCTGTTGTTGTTTCTGACATCTAGTTTGCTTTCTTCTGTTTCTTCATCTTTCATTGTTTCTCTTTCACATTTACCCTTAACATCTTTAAGCTTCTTCATAGTTTTTCTGGTTCCTGATCAATGAGATTCAGGACTTCCCGAGGTTCTCCTGGCAAATGATGAACGTATAATAAAGATCTGCCATGGATATTGGTTGCCTTTCTTGGAACTGGTATGTGTGAGTATTTTGTGATCTGTTCCACAGTCAGTTCCTGGCCATGTTTTTGCCTGTGCAATTGAACTCTTCCACCTCCTTCTCTGGATAATATGGTCAATTCCAATAATAGATTAATTCCATTTTTATGATAGACGAACTTTAAGGATGTTCCCTGGACTGATTCAAGGTCAAGGTGTGGAAGAACTAGAGGAACTCCATGCCTTTTTCATTTTCTTCAGAGGACCACAGAATGCCGGCTGTGTGTGCACGCTTACGGGCATTAACATTAACGAAACGCTCCTCACCCCGACCAAAAAAATACCAGCCCACCCTTTCCCCTTCGAATGGATTCGGCCCTTCTGTCCCAGGAGAAGCGAGGAAAGGAGTCGGCCCATTTACAATAAAGGGAGGCGAAAGTTGGCGGCGAGCAAGGAAGGTTAGCATGCGGGAAGAGGAGGAGGAGGAGTTAATGGCGCGGACGCCTTGTTGCTATGGGGAGACAGAGGGAGGAGGTGGCTCCGCCGCCGCTGTTGCTGCTTCGCAGGGCAGGGAAAGCCAGAGGCGGCGACGCTGCTGTTCTGTGACACATTTCCCATATTGCTGCTACTGCTGCCATATTGTGCCCCCATCCTCTCTTCTCCCCCCCCCATGCGCCTGCTTCATGAGTACAGTGAGTTGGAATATTTCCTTTATTAACTATTTCTGGGAAAAGGGGGCGGGAATCAAATCGTTTCTTTCATTTCCCTCCTAATCTGGGCATTTCTCTTCTTTCCATTTTTTTTTAACTTCCCAAATCTTTAAATGCTAAGTTCTACCTAGTCTTTCTTTTTCCTCCCCCTCCCCCCTTTTAAAAATATTTCCAGATGTGCCTCAGGAAGACGCTGCCGGAGCTCTTGCCCCCCCCCTCGGTTGCACAATGTGAACCGGGTAACGCAGAGGCTTAAATTGCGCCGCCGGCGTGCTTGCGTGTCTCCGCGCGCTCCGGCTGAAGATTGAATTCGGGCAATGGGCGGAATCGAGCAAGGCTGCAGATGGGGGGGGGGGGAGAGGTGATCGGGTCGAGCGTATGTTGGAAGAGTCGAAGATGTGTGTAAATTGGAGTTTGTACCTCCAGAGGCTCTATTTGCTCATCTGGGAGGAAAAACATTTGCATGGCCAAGCCAGAGCTTTGTGCCCTCGTGCTGGGGGGGAGGAGGAGGAGGAGAGGAAGGTTAAGAATTTCAGAATTAAAGAAAGAGGACTAGCTGCGAAGCGGGGCTTCCCTCCAGCCAGTTGTGCAGAGGCCAGAGCTTGGGAAAGAAGGACTCTCGGTTGATTGGCAGTTAGCATTTGCATGGGGAGCAATCGGTCTGCCCGACAGTTCAAATGGGACGCGGGGAGAAGTGAAATTATCCGAGAAGGGCACGCGAACAGGCTAGAAAGGCTTGTTTCTGGATGTAGGAGAGCCGCTGGAGACGGTTGTGCCTGTTGGTTGAAGAACGGGAGGCCAAACGAGAAGATCTTCCAATATCGGCTCTTTCGAGGATAATCTGCACCGATCTGCTGCGAGTTGTACTCCGGAGGCGTTGCGGCGTCTATTCGAGGGAAGAGTTTTACGGCTCCCAGAGTAGGGCAGGCGGAGGTGAGTTTTCCGTGACGGCGGGGAAGGAAGGGCTCAAATCTTTCTCGCGACCAGGGCTTGGCTTTAAGATTCCCGGGACTCCTTTGGGCTGCTCGGCTGTCGCAAAGGCTTCCTTTCTTCTCCTGGAGTTGGCGTTGCTCTCTTGGGGGGGGGGGGGGGGTTCGCTGCCATGTGGCTTTTCCTTCCCTCCACCGACGGTCGTAAGAACGAGGGGGAAGAGAAGCGATTGAGCAACTGCCGAAATGTGTATATCCTTAAAACGATCGGGAAGTAAGGAAGGACAAGCGTGTCAGTTTTCTTCCGTGTGAAAGTTGTACGGCTAAAATCTCCCTCGAGCAGGTCGCAGAAAACTTAGCTCTTGAAAGTTACGTGTGAATGAAGTCATCCTCTTTTTCTTCCAGTTTAAAGTAGGGTTCCCCCCCCTCGACCCCCCCCCCCTTGTCATTGTCTGCGATTTGTTTAGTTCCGCCAGTTTTGCTTCCCCCATTTTGGTTGAGACTGTGACAGCCACGTGGCCGGCAAAGCCTTGCGCAGGGAGAGGCGGCCATGGGGTCACACGGGCGACTGTGGGAGCGTGTGGCTGTGTGTAAGCAGCTCAACACAAAGCCAGGCACACAGAGTAGAGCTCCTCCTCCTCCTCTCCTCCTCCAGGGGAGCTTAAGAACAGGAACCCCCTCCATGCAATCCCTGCAATGTTGCATCAACCCCTCCTCCCTCCGTGCCGCGTTTCTTTGCTTCCGGCTGCTAAAAAAAATAATGCAAACTCTTTATTGATAAAACTGAATGGAAGTGCAGAAAACAAACTTGCAGTCGTTTCGGTTTTTTCGTGCAAATGGGTAGAAAGAATAGCAATCTCTTTGAAAATAGTTAACTGCACAGTCGCAAGCATATTTGAAATATTTATAAAGTACATCCTCAGTTTTAAACACATTAACCACATCTCTGTATGTATGAAACTGAGAACTTACTGAAACAATGGTCTACTATTGTTCTTTTCCAATAGCCCTGAACATGAATGGGGAAATAATCCGCTATAAGCTATCTGAAATCATTTCTGCAAATTGGAGATTGTTTTATTGTTGTCTGGAAGATGCTTGTATTCTTCCCTCTTCCACAAAGATTTTATTTTGCAGATAAACGGCATGTATGTGTCTGCCCTTTTAAAATACATGTTGAAGTACATTATTCTTTTAATTTGATCAGCGCAGTTTATGTGCTGCTCAATCCAAACAAGGTTCTAAGCAGTTTATCATTTACTTAGAGTTGTGTTTATTTTTTATTGCATTTGCGATGAAAAAATTGTAGCATTTTTGCAAAGATCAGCTAGTTTGAATTAGAAAACACAGTTGAGAATAGCTAGTGACATATTTTTTAATGTGCCTCATCATAGTCGTTGATTACTGTATTAAACTATTAATTTTCATCTGGTGTATTAAAAAATATAGTAATCTCAAAAAGCAGTTGTGACTGAGAATTATAGCATTATAGCTGTACAGATGTAAAGGGCACCAAACAGGAGAAGGCTGATCTAGTCTATACTCTAAACATATAGTGCTAATTTTCTTTATAGTTTAAATATCTAGTCTGGATAGTGAGAAGCTGGGAACATGACTTCTCAGTATTGAAATATGGAATGTACCCTACTTCTAAAGCAGTATACTTGGTGCCACTGTTTAGGAAGATGGAAAAAACCTATTTCACTAACCTTTTACCAACTATTCATAAGATAAGTTTTAATTTTGGCTTTAACTGCATTTTGTTATGATGTTCACTGTTATTGAAAGCCATTTTGCACATTGGAATAAACTTTTTTTTCAATTAAGTTTCTAAATATAAGTACTAAAACTCACTTTTACAAGAATTTGGTTACTTGCTAAGCTTTTGAGGCCTTCTCAACTTCCAGGGCAGTCCACCAGAAGGAATAAGGTTTGTGTAATTTATAAGTTTTTTCTTTCATTACAGTTTATTAGATGTTCTCTTCAGCTGGCTTGCATTATGTGACTTATGAATGAGGGTTTTCCCTATAAAGTTTGTCATGTTCTCTACCAGCAAATATAACAATGGCTGTTTCTGTCTCATTGTACTATCTGACTGCAATGGTTGCAATAGTAATTAATGAATATTAATGGCAATCTTTAAAGGGAGGGTGGGCATTTGCTGCAGACTGAGTTTATATCAAAATGATGACACATGTGTGATGACTGGGGCACATTCCTTATTATATACATGTATCCTGATTTCTAATGTCATGGCATATATTTTATCATTCATTACCGCCGCCGCCCCCTTTGTGGTTTGGAGCAGTGTTCCTTCTGATATTGATAAACTACAATTCTCAATATAACTTCACTTATATAGGCTTTCTGAGGGAACTACTGGAGTTGCGGTTCGGCAACATATAGAAAATCATACGTTTCTGCATATGTTCTTGAACATAGCATGTATATTGGTTATGCAGAGTTAATGTAGGCCAAAACATGTACATGCTGAGTTTTTCATTAGAAAATCCAAACTTTCCAAGTGATATGAACTAGATTTTATCGAGGTCTTTTACTGCACTCAAATGAAGACTAATGAAACCATTATCCTCTCCAAATCTTGTTTTTAATGAGGTTGGAGATGAATAGGTTTAGGTGGGCACACAAGAAGTAACTGGTAGGGACACACACACACACTCTCTCTCTCTCTCATGTTCTCCAATCATAGTTTACATGCTTTGTTTGAATCTTAGTATTTCACCAGTGCTAATATGGAAAGCATTCCTGGAAGAGAAAAAGTTTTTTACATCACATGAACAAGTGGCTTAAGTAACAGTGATTCTATAGATCAGAGATTTTCAAGCTGGGGTTCAAGTTGCCAAGGGGGGCCACAGACAGATCAAGAAAAATTTGGAAAAAGTAATATACATGAATTGTTGATTAGTAATTAATTGAATTTTGGAGAATAGGGTCCTCCATGTAGCAACAACATGTTTTGGGGTCCGCGGCTTGAAAAAGGTTGAAAACCCCTGCTATAGATAACATCCACTATTTGCACAGTGCTGTATATATCAATTCAGGTGTGTTCCATTGAATTCAGAAAAGCAATTAAGTATGCATAGGACTGCATATTCAAACTGTTTGGAATCGTAAAAATCTATATTCTTCAAAGGGAACAAAAATCCCTGTTGTAACTATGGAAAGGCACAATTTTGCAGCACAGGCAATGTGTTCTTAATAAGTACTAGAATTTGGAGCATGGGAAGTGCCAGGAGAGCAATCATGACCTTGTACTGAAGTTTTTCTTACCTTTATACATCACATTGTCCAATATTTCAACACCATCTAGACACCAAAGGTAAGCTGGCAGGCAGTTTCCTCATATTCTCTTAATATGTTCGATGTACTGTATGTGAGCGCGTAATTTTGAATTACTTAAATTACTGTTCCTAGTATCCTGACATGATCTTTTGCATTTTCACAGTCAACTTTCCCTAAAAAAGGGATGATATTTTATTAGGCAAAATGACATTGTTTTCCTTCTAGGCCTCAGGCAGAAAATCTGAATAATATAATATTAGAACTGCACATAGTTGGGCAAAGAAAGGATTTTAAGTTTCAGAGGACCAATACCATTTTAATAGCCCTAGTATCTATTCTGCTTGCTCATTGTGGAATATAGGCAGAAACTATTTTTTCATTCAGTTTTGAAACTGAAGGAATCAAGCATCTGGTTGGCTGTAATACAGTAGGTAGTTGTAAACCGGTCTTAATTTATTCCATGTTATGTTATAATAGGAGATCTGGAATCAAAGTCCTTGCCTGCTGAATAATGTTAAATTAATTATGTTGTGTAAAAGTTCCTTTTTAAATCTGAAATGAAATATGGTATAGTCCAGTGGTCGCCAACCTGTGGGCTGTGAGAAAATGGTGGTGGTCCGCAGGAAAATCTAGAGATTATTTGAAATTTTTTGTATAGTTGTATAGTTCCTGTGTGTGTGTGTCTGTCTCTCATTCTCTCTGCCCCATTCTCTCTCTCTCTGCCTCTCTCTGTCTCTCTCTCTCTCTCTCTGTGTGTGTCTCTGTTTCTCAAGCAGGAACAAATGCCACACTAAAATGTGTAATATTTAAACTTCAATTATTTTGCAATAATTAAACAATCTTTAAAGATTTTATTATGATTAAATAAGCAATTATGGTTTTGTTATAATTAAATAAGCTTTTAAAATTTTGTTATA
>JANHFO010002021.1:55119-73429 GCA_032468095.1 Pareas carinatus
AGATTAGAATTAGAATTTTTATTCACCAAGTGTGTCTGGACACACAAGGAATTTGTCTTCGGTGTACATGCTGTATACTTACATACAGACTATATAATTGACAATTATTATAATCATAAGATACATTCATAATCATAAAGTACATTGTGTCGTCATGTTATAAAACATCCATTGTAGACAATGGGTTTGCGTAATGACCATGTGTTTCTTTATCAACTGCTACAAAAAATGTAAAACCGGGTTGGTCACGTGAGTGCCTCAAATTACAGCTGTCATGACATGCAACACAAGTTCTGGGTTCTGTTATAGTCATAAATCAAGGCCTATAGCCTAATAGATGACTCCCAAGTTGAGGAAGGTTGCATTTTTTTTTTAAAAAAAGTTATATTATCCATTTTTAGCATCGTAATACTATTAATTATAAACATCGAAGAGATAGAAAAGTGATTGCTTAAGGAAAAAAAGGTCACTGTAGAGCAACCAGCTATAGAGTTCTATTTTCATTAATAAAAATGTATTTGTCACAGTTTGAGTAGCTTGAAGCTTTGTTATCACAGCATTTGTTTAATTTGAAGTTCGATTTTTCCATAAGTGGTCTCAATTGGTTTTTTTTATGAAAAGAAAGAAGGATATCTTAGAGGAGCTATTTACTTCGATAAACAAGTATTAGTTAATTTGACATTTTTCAAATACCAAATATTGGAAGGCAAATCGCTAAACATGTGTAGAGAGTAAGGTAGATGACCGTACAGGAAGTATTGCCAAGGCAAAAGAGAATAAAGTCCAGAACAAAGAGATAAAGTTAGTTTGGAAGCAGCTCGAACAGAAATCTGCCTAATTCACTGAAGCATAAGATGAAGGAAAGGGAGGTGCACCACAATCAAACTTTCAGAATTTTGTTATTGTAGCCAATCTAAATGAAATCAGTTTTAGCCTTCATGTGAAGTTGAATTCCGGGTCTGGTCTGCCTTGTGGCCCTGACAATATGTTATCTTGGGCTCCAGAAGGAAAACTGGGACATAAATCTGATAGATAAATAACACATTTTTAATGCCTTATGAAAATATAATTAGAGGTTGGAGAAGCTTGGCACGCAAGATATCCATTGTATTTAAGAAAAAAGGCTGTTTTTTAAGTTTGGTGGTGAGAATTTTAAAAAAATGCAAACTTTCCAAGTGGGTGAACATTAGATTTGTCTAATAAATATGGCCCCAGTGCTGACATCAGGAAAAGAAAAGCACTTGTGAGGAAAGTTGCAAGCCCCCTTCTTTTCCTATCACATTTCTGAGGTCAGTCAATCTTGTGGAGAGGTACAGAGCTGTAGTGGAGGCAGATCCCGCATGAGGTCTTCTGCTGCTGTTACCAATGATGAATACAGTGCCAAAGTGGTAGGACTGTGGTAATGGTGCTGCAATGATCGGTTGACTATGATTGTTCAGAGAGGTGTGTCTCCAGCTGTGTTCACTCACCTTCCTCTTAAGGCCTTTTAAGCATAAAAATGGCGATATATTGTGCTTCATACAAGCACCTGTGAAGTGTAATGCATTTTGGGATCCGATGTTTCTATTGAAACTGCCTGTAGGCATTACTAATGCATGGTTGTTTCCTAGGTGAATGGAAAAGGTTCCTTATGGTGCGTGGATCCAGAATATAAACCAAACCTTGTACAGGCTCTGAAGAAGCAACCGTTTCCCTCTGCGTTTGCATTTTATACCCCACCAGCATCACCACTAAGGTAGGATTTCTTTTTCGAAGCAATACAACCTTGGAAGAAAAGGTTTTCCACGTAATGTTACTTGGCCAGTTTGTATTTTGATAAGACTGCGACAGAAAGCTGTCTTTTTTCTTTTCTTATCTTTTCTTTTTGAAAGTTGGGGAGCAGCTCAGGTTCAAGGGCAGGCCCCATATTTTGTAGGCAGAAATGCTTTCCGTGTCCCAAGAAAAGACCCTACAACCCCTGTCCCCAAATGCATTGAGGGGACAAGCATTGTAGGGTCTTTTCTTGGGACACGGAAAGCATTTCTGCTTACAAAATATGGGGTCTCCCCCCCCCATCGGCATATGCCTCAATTACAGAGTACAGGAGACCAGCATTAAACAAGGCACTTTTATATTTTCATCTCAAGAGCCAGCCTCCTATCACTGGGATTTTGATATTGGGATTAAAAAAAAGGAATGTAAATGTTTGTGGTATCCAAGAGATGTACAGCCCTCTGTGTAAACCAGATAATGAAGTTTCTTGCTTAATATTCTGAGACCATTAACCCCCCCCCCCAGGGGTTACATAGTTCTCATTTATTTTGGAAGAGCAGGAGTGAGATTTTGGGCATGACCCAAATCCCAGTGTACTGTATGAGCCTGAAATAATGCAGATGACCTCGAGGAGAAGAGGACAGAGCTACTTTTGCTCCTTACTCTCTGCCCCGACTCCTTCTGGAATATCTAGCCTTGAAAATAAATCCCGTAGCCTTTAAATATAAAATGTTGTTTAAAATATTAATTTAACATCATTGATGCTTAACATTTTCCTCTCGATATAATTTTTTTAAAGTGGCTGCAAGCACATTTAAACACAGTAACAGACTTAGTATGGTGAAATATATTTAAGCAATAGATAAAAAAAATAAAATGGAATAAAAATTGGGCCAATTAGGAAGTGAAAGAAGTAATTCAAAAAGCAATTTAGGAAAATTTGCAGAAGCCAATTCCAAAGAGTCATAGCCAGAATAGACTTGAGACGCTCAGATGAACTATGCCCTAAATTTCCAAATATGGTCCCAACCTTTCGGAAGTACTAGAGTGAAAGAAGTATGGAAGAAAATCAGGTTGCCTCATGTTGTTTTGATTCTGGTCCTGTTCACCAATGAATGCTTCTTCATCCATAAGCAAAGTGATTCATAACCAGGGAAATTGACTCTGGTATTAATATACTTAGGAAATTGCCTGAGGCTTAAAAGGTTAAACAGAAGAGGTCTAAGGGAAGGTGTCCATAACGTGGGCTATCTGCAGAAGAAGTCTCAGTGATAACTGTCTACTAACCATTAAGGAGAAGAAATTTGAAATGTTTAAAACCGAAGGGTTAAAGCTCGAGGATTTAATTTCTTTTAAAAGGCCACAGATCCTCAGTTAGCTTGTTTCCCCATTGCTCTAGGGCAGGGTGGGCAATTAATTGGGTCACATTGTGGAGAGCACAACCAACAGGGCTGTGATGGTATGTAGGCATGTACACTCATACTTAAATTGAAAAAAAAAATAGTCGCCTTCAAATGAAAAGCAATGCAGTTGTATGGTGTTCACGTAGGTTCGATTTCTAGTTTCCAGTTGACCTCGCGTGGACTGGAAAGGGATAGCCAAAGGGCCGGATGTGACCCAGGGACCATAAAATGTCCAGGTCTGCTCTAGAGGGCATATAATATTATACAATATTATAATGCAGGTATATTCCGTTCTTAGTCTTCAGGAGCTGATGTGAACATAAATTAGCGTTAATTCTTAGTGATATCTCAATGTTTCTGGTGATACAGAATTTTATAATACAAGTGAAGTGAATGTCAAACCAAGCGCTTTCCCATTGATTAGACGTAAGTACTGCTTTATAGATTAGAAAGCCTTTGAAAATTACATAGGCATTTTAAAAGTATGGAAATCATTTGCCCTGAGGTAAGTGCACCACCGTAGTAGGAAGGACACGCTGTTCCTGGACTCTCTTCCCAAAACAGTCTTGATGTACAGGTAGTCTTCGACTTCCAATGGTCACTAAATGAACTGTTGTAAGTTACAATGGCACTGAAAAAAATATAACTGTTTTTCACACTTAACATCCATTGCAGCCTCCCTACGGTCATGTGATCAAAATTCAGATGCTTGGCAACTGACTCATATTTATGATGGTTGCAGTGTCCTGGGATCATGTGATTTTGCAACCTTCTGACAAGCAAAATCAATGGGGAAGCCATATTCACTTAACAACCGTGTTACTAACTTAACGACTGCAGGGATTCACTTAGCAACTATGGCAAGAAAGGTTGTAAAATGGTGCAAAATTCACAGAAATTTTGGACTCGATTGTGCTTGTAAATGGAGGACTACCTATAGTAGAAATTCTTGCCAGAAAGACATTTCTTAAAAGAAGCTCGTTGCGGAACTTAATAATTTTTACTGCTTTACGAAAATCATTTTAGGGTGGAATAATGTCCTCACTTTTAAATATATGGACAGATTTTTAATACAGATAGGCCTCAATGGTTCATTTAGTGACCAAAGTTATAACACCACTGAAAAAAAGTGACTTATGATCATTTTTCACACTTATGACCATTGCAGTCATGTGATAAAAAATTCAGACACTTGGCAACTGACTCAAACTTAGGACACTTGCGGTATCCTGGGGGGTCATGTAATCCCCTTTTATAACCTTCTGATAAGCAAAGTCAATGGAGAAGCCAGATTCACTTAACAACTGCGTTACTAACTTAACAACTGCAGTGATTCACTTAACAACTGTTGCAAGAAAAGTCGTAAAATGGAGCAACGCTCACTTAACAAATGTCTCACTTAGCAATAGAAATTTTGGCTCCATTGTGGTCAGAAGTTGAGGACTGCCTGTATTCCCCTTTCAGCATTAGAAAACGTCATTTGCTTCTGATTAAAAGTTTCAACCTATGCGCCAGACAATAACGGGTGACCTGGAATAAAGCCTGATCCAGGCATTTCATTCAGAGACAAGATGCAGCAAAAGGTTAAGAGGTCTTCAGAAAGCAGTAGCAAGATAAAAGTTCAGAAGACCTGTTAGTATTCTGTGTAAAATCTGCATAATTCAGCATAATGTATTTTGGTGGGCAGATAACTTTCTATGATTTCAGACAAATTATTTTAGATAACCTGCTGTAAAGTTTTAAATTGAAAATGCTAGAAACTTTGGGATCTTTTCTGCGCTATTGAAGTACTGAGGAAATAATGGCCTACTCCAGTTCAATTAAAGTAGCTATAAATCTAAATAATTTCATTTACGATGGAGTAATCGAGTGGATCCATAAAGGGAATTGCAGCAGCTCTTAGTCTGATGAACAAGCCTGGTTGGATCAGCTTTTTCAACACCAGTTTATCCTATTTCCAGTATTTAGATATGACTGAAATATGGACCAATACAAATGAGGATGGATCACATATTAAAAATGTTTTGATGTATCACGATTTGAAATGAATAGAAAACTGGCATCTATCTCTAATAGTTGGTTTAGAAATCAATTTGGTATGGTTCATTTGAGGATTCATTTGGAAGTTCCTGGAGTTTGTTATATACTTTTAAAATTATTATGTGTATTGAAATCATAATAGGTGAAAATATGATGAACTCTTAACTTGTGTTAAATTTGTCTTCCGTAGCATAAACTCTGAACTTTGAGATTCTTTTTCCTCTCTTCCAGTGGTTCATCATCTCCTTGCTATTTAACCTCAGTTCGGAAACAGTGTCAGGGACGATCTATTAAAGGTAAGCATTTTTTCTATTGCCCCTTTATCTATCCTTTATCGGTCAGCCCTTCAAGGTAGGCAAATCAGAAACAGATTCCACAAATCTAACTGGAACTATAATTTATTGATATAAGATATAATAACAGCACCTTGAAAGCCTGAATTTTCCTCTCCTTCCTTTTCATATGCTAATAAATTAGGAACAAATATTTCTGAGCTTCCCAGATTTAATACATATTTCTTCAGTCATAATATCCATACAGATTCTCCAGGGTCACCTCTGTGACTCAACAAAATTTTGCTAACAATTCAGTGGTTATTTTGGGGTTTGTTCAATTTATACATCACACTAAACAAACTGGCTAAGCAAAGCATGCGTGTGTGAGAGAGGGAGAAAGGAGGGGGGAGAGGTGAGTTTAAGACACTATGTGCAAATTTTAATTTGGTAATTGGGATAGGTATGCTATGGGTTTTGTCAGCCAAGGAATATCAGCTGGTGGGGACTAGGGGACGCATCTTCTCTGCCATAGCCCCTTGCCCTCTAAACCGGAAATCTCCAACCTTGGTCCCTTTAAGGTCTGTGGACTTCAACTCCCAGAATTTCCCAGCCAGCCAATTCCCCAGTCCACAAGCCTTAAAGGGACCAAGGTTGGAGACCTCTGCTCTAAACATTCTCTCTTCAGAGTTGAGGAAGACGGTAATCCTGTTGGCCTTTCATAAGGCCTTGAAGACTTGGCTTTGTGTCTGGGCCTCGACCCTGAATGTTTGAAGAGTTATGTTTTCTGGCTTTATGTCTGGGCCTGGATCCTCCTGAGTGTGTGAAGGATCATGTTTTCTGGCTTTATTGATATATAACATGATTTTTTTTCTTGGCTGCCAAATATATATTTAATTTTTTATCATACTGTAGCTGCCTCTAATTATTTGCCATCCAGAGTCACTTGTTTGAAATGGGCAGCTGTAGAAAAATGAATGAATGAATGAATAGGCACTGGGACTTATTTGTACTTGACTTCCTCCTTTGCTTTCTGATTACTTGTTGGGAATTTGATCACATGAGGAGAAGGAAGAGTTTGAACTCAAAACTCATTCATAGTTGCAAAACAATACTTTGGTCACAGCATTTGTACAGATAACAAATGGGAAAACTAAGAGTATTAAGATTGGAAACTTTTATTTGAAGATTCCAATAATGGTTGCTTGTATTATTTAAACTACCTGGGTTGCTTCAGATGTTTGACTAGTTTTTCTTGCCTGAGATCGCTGTGTGAGAATAACATCCTGTAGTGAGAAGAAGTCTGATAGCAGTTAAAGAAAGCAATCCACACATGGAAACTGCCTCACCTTGATATGAAATTAGCCTTTGCAGTGAAAAAGCATGAGAAAGGAAATCAGAACTCTGCCGTTTTAAATATTCAATGTAGAGGTTTCTCATTTGAAAGTAGATTAATTGCTGAAGTTTTGGTTATAGTAATAATGTTTTGATAAATATTACTAATCAAAGCTCTAAGAGTCTTGTTCTTTGGATAATTGTTTTCGATCCAAATTGCTAGGAATAACTTCTGACGGGTTATTCTGTGATAATCATACTTTTCCAAGTCAAACTTAATTGGGACATGGGGTGCTTTTTTCTTTTTCTGATTTTCAGATTCAGATATTGATGCTGCTACTGCCATGATGCTCTTGAATACTTCCATTGAACAAGACATTTTAGATTGTAAGTACTATAAATCTGTCTTCTTTTCAAATAATATTGTTTTTTAATATTTATTTTAAGTATACCTTTTTAAAAGTATGCCCGAGCTTAAGTAGTTGACAGTTTAATAGAAAGATGTTCATTTGAAATCTTTATTTTTTTAAAAAAAAACCTAAATGATTGTTTTTCTAGTGAAATAAATAATAGAAATCTGATTGCTTAGTAAAAAGTCTCACTGGGAATACTATTGCCATGTCGTAGAGTTGCCCATGGGTCTGGAAAAGTTGTTCAAAGATGTAAAATCTCCCTCAAGTTGTCTTTGACCCCTAGTGATTACTCAGAAGTCCCCCCCAAAAAAAACCCCACCTTGTCATGTTTGTTCAACTTCTCAGATTACTTAGAGCTATAGTAATTTTACCCCAAGTATTAAACAGGTCTGATCCTGACCTTGAAACCAACCAAAATCATTTGAAAAAGGGCAACTAAAACAATTCTGGGATTGATTAAAGGAAACAGGTTGGAAGTTATGTAGCATTTTCCGAACAAAAGGGATGGAGAAAGATTTTAAAAAAACTTTTGTTGCACCAGTTACAGCTTTGATGTTACTATTCTTTCATGATAGGGGAAGAAGTGTTTTCTTCTCCCCGCTTTTCTTTTTTCATAAGACAGAACTCAGAATCATCCACTGAAAGTAATAGGTAGGAGATTTATGGAAACTGGAGGAATAAAGCTAAAGGAAGTAATAGTAGTAGATAACTATTTCTCTTATTGTCAGTTCTCCCCCCCCCCCCCCAAAAAAAATCTGGTTACTCTCTGGGAATCAGGATACTGGACTAAATGCCTCTTGCAAGTGTGTGCAACATGTGACCTAATTCTGGGAGTTGAAGTCCACAAGCTTTAAAGGGACCAAGGTTGGAGACCCCTGCCCTACCTGAAGCTGTCCATAAACTGAACTTCCATCATTCTTCAGGCGGCAGGACTACTACTCACACTGTCTTGGGAAGTAGAAGTCCAACACCCTTGGAAAGTATTTTGTTGATTTACATAATGAAAAATATCCCAGAAATGAATGGTCTAAAATTTCAGCTAAGAAATAAACACAGGGAAATGATCATATCATAACGGATTTCATTCCTATTCCGGAGCTGGGTTTTAATTGCATCCCTTCCTGATGCTTTAAACATGGAAACATATTGATTGGACTCATTGTCTCCCTTGAGATTTTAGAAGATTCTTGTTTTTTTCTTAGGTGAACAGCCACCCCCCCTCAAGCTTTCCAAGAAAAGGAAATATGGTAGCACATTTCATAACCGCACCCAGGAAGAGAGTGATCCAGCAGTCCCTAACATTGACCCGAAGGAGGACCACAATTATAGTGCCAGCAGTGTGGCTGCACAGCGTTGCGCATCACTCTCTAGCATGTCTTCCCTGTCCTCTGTTGATGATGTGTACAAATTTGTCTCAGAGGCCACTCGGACAGGGAGTGATGGCAGTGAAGGATTTCAGAGTGAAGTGGACACAGATGACAACGAAGATGATGATGATTCTCTGGCAGACAGTGGTTACACCTCACAGCCATGTGTCAGTATCATAGATGAGGCCCAACCTCATCAAAAGGTCCTGGAGGAACTCTGCCAAGAAATTGATGATGAACTCAAAGAGGCTGCTGGGTCTCTTCTTCATCTTGCTGGGATCAGCACTTGTCTCGGGTCACTAATAAGTACTGCAAAGAGCCACACCCAGAAGAGAAGGAAAAAAAATGACAACACAGTGTGAAGATAATTGATCTATCTATATCTATCTATCTATATGTATATATATACGTGTTTTATTTTTTAGGCTGGCAATATTCCTCCTTTTACCCTTTGCAAGGGAGATCAAAGCCATAAAAGGACTTTTTGTTTGTTCTTAATTTTTGCAGATTATAATTTTGCCATTTATAAAAAAAAATGTTTTTATTTTTGATTATAGGAGCAATTAATTTGCGCATTGAAGGGCCAACTGAAATTGTGTGAAACAGATGAGGAAGTCTCAGTAATTGTAAGGAAGTAGAATATTATCATTGGAATGATTGATTCACATGGATATCATTGGCTGGATCATTTTGTGCTAAAGGTGTGGCATGTAGGGTCCGACAGATAATTGGAGGAATGAATTGTCCTATGCACAGGGGATTCTTTAAAAGCGTGCATATTGTGGAGAAGGGAATTGCTTGCCATTTCCCAATATGCCTCTTCAGTTTCTAGGCCTACCATGTTTTCATATGTTGTACTTTGGAATAAGAAACTATATGCAAAGGTTTTGATCACACCAAGGAAGAGATCTCTGTCTCTCTAGTCCTGAGGATTAGATGCTGAGTAAATGAAATATATTTAATTTATGCAAAATAGGCATAAATTATATGATTCTTAGCCCACAGAATGGGGTGATAAAATCTAAGCAAACAGCACATACATAGGTCTTAATTCCCAGTTGGTGCTCAGTACGCATGAATCTGGTAGACCTGAAGGTGTAGAGCCTCATTTGAAATTGGGTAATTCAGCAGGTAAAATCCCCATTTCTCACTGCTTATAGAGTCCACAGTGTCCCCATTTTTGGGGGCGATATAGAACACAGAGCGAAACATGTAAAGACATGTTTTTATAGCCTTCAGCTTTAGCTTCCATTAACTGATTTCCTCAACTTACAAGACAAGGGTCTGTGATTACATGAATGGTATAAAACTGCCATGATAATCAGTTGCAGGTTGACTGGTATTACAATTATAAAATTGATGGGTAGGGGAGAGATACAACACGTGAATCTTCCTATTTTTGAGAGTGAAATCTTCAATGAGTAATCTAGAATTTTCTTCCTATTTTTAACACAAGGTAAGGAGCTGGTTCTTTTTCTTGTGTTTGTGTTAATTGTAATTGGATCAATGATATATACACCTGCTTTTAAATCTGAGGCCCTTCTTTCTGTCTTGATATTGAAATTAAGTGCAAAAGAGTGACTGCTAAATTTCAAATGAACATTGCACAGAGAACTTAAATTTTGTTTAGGTTAAGTTGATACTTGACTAGTTCTTTATAAGCTAAAAGTTGTTTTGGGGGTTCTAGCACATTATCTTGCAGACCATAATGGAATTATATTCCATATGCAACAGAAATAAGTGCATTGAAAAGTCATTTTTTGACTGAACAGTTGTAGACTAATCTTTCCCCTGATTCTTTATGATTCTTTAATCTTTTAAAAAGTATAACGGGATGATCATGAGTGATTGTTCTTGTCCTTTTTCAGCAGAATAGTTCAGCTGAGTGTATCACCTGAGTGAGAACAAGGGCTTTCAGTGACGGCTTCCCCTATCCTGCATTTTTCAGTTTTGCTTTGATTTCACTCAGCATTCCTCGAAACAACAGAAGAAGCTTAGAGAAACAAACTGTCCACTCCTGGCAGACTCCATTTTTTTTGGAGATGGAATGGATTTTGTTTATGTTTTATATCTGTTATTTCAGCAATAATATAATCTCCCTGGTTGAATTCTGAGCTAAGCCCAGATGCAGCGTGACAGTTGCGCAGAACATAATATTTATAATGCATAGACCATGTGATGTAAGAATTATCTGTCTCTGTGGACTGTACTGGGGAATTCAAATTCTGGATGTGTAACCAGAGGTCATTTATTTGTGTATCCTCGGCTGTCTAAAATTATGAACTTTTGCCTCTGCTAGGTATTTATTTAGAAACAGTTGTGCATCTTCTCAATTCCGGGGGCCATAAGAGAGGATATAGGGCTTCTAACACTGCTATATTGATTGGATGCTAATATGCAGTTGGAATAGGGGCAGTTATTTGCCTGTGGGAGAGTTAGTCTGACATATAGGGCCAAACTGCATCATCTAGACATCTTTTTGTTGTTACTATCAGCCATGTTGTTGCGTTTGGAGTCATGTGGCAAGCATCCCTGGTTGGAACAAACAGCTAGGTGAAGTACTATAAACAGTGAGTATGACTCACAAAACAGGAATCTATCCCAGGTGGCGCAGCCATCTTTGGCTATTAATACAGTTCCATTACTTTTCAGTGGTCACTTGCAGAAGAAATGTTTGCATACTACAGGCTGGGGCTGTTGAGTCCTGCGAATATCTTGAATGTTGCATAATGATCAAAGCATAACTTGGCAAATGGCATTTCATATGCACATTTCCCATGCTTTGAGAATGAAGGGAAGACAATCCATGAGTGGCCCGTTAAGCAAATCTGCCTGTTAACCTCTCTGGATTTTGCATTCTTGTGAGTTGTAGATTACATTTCTACTGATGACATAGAGCTGCTTTGACTTCTTAATGACAAAGATTTAAATGTCTGGGAGTTAACTTCACTGCCTTTTCTTGCATACTGTTTCTTTATATCTGCTAAAAACTCTGTATTTAACTGTATTTTTGTTAAATGTTATGTAGGATTTCACTGCCTTAGCCAGGTTCCAGTGATCCTAACTGGACTGACTATTAAGAGCTCCAGAACTAAAAGGAGCCATCTCCCCTTGAGATTTATTGTAGGCGTGTGTAGAGTTTTAGATTCAAAGGCAAAATGGTCCTTCAGAGCTTATGAGGACAATTCCATAGCACCTATCTACAATCCCTTAAATCACATTTATCATTTTCTGAAATTTCCCAGCAACTGGCAGGAATTTTGAGCTAGGAACAAAAGCAGAGAAATACAGTGTTCACACCCCATATGCTCCGGTGCCCTTTTTTTGCCTTGGAATGCAAAGCACTGCACAGCCCTACTTTGTTGAATGCTGCTACTATTGCAGCTTCCCTTAATTTGGCAACATCCAGCTGTAGTGTAAACTGCAAGTCACAGAATTCTCAGACACCATGAAAAATGGAAATTTTGAGATTTGCAGTCCCAGCACACCCAGGACAGTGCGATTGGAATAATATCAGCAGAGATTCTCCTGGTGTAGGCCTTAAGTTTGTAAGAAATTATGTAGTTTTCAGTATTTCAGAATATTTTTTTTGTTAAAATGATAGCAACCTATAAGTGAGTCAACCCTGTAATCACATTGTTATTTTTTAGACAGAAACAAAAATCTAATGCATGGATGTTTGCACGCACACCTGTTTGTAGACAACTTTCTTTGATGTCAAGTTTAAACACAAATGCTCATTCTGTATATTGCCTGCTTCAACTCTTCAATCCAGAAATTCTCATGGATTGGTGAAAAACTGCCTGCTTGCCAGAATCACTTTTGATATAACTTGCTGATTAGGTTTTGCTAAGGAAGGAGTTATTTAAGGGTTTGCTTCCAAGTCAGATAGATTTGGGTATATCTTTCTCTTTTTTTCATTTCATTAATATTGCAAGTTCCACCATAGCATAGTGATGAAGAATTGGAAAAAAGACCTATGGATTAAAAGCTGCTTTAAATATATTGTTCTTATTTGCTGTCAAATAATATTTGCCCCTCTTTGAATAGAGTCTTCCATCGTATGACCTCTACAAAAAATAACTCACAGTGTTGATAGGTCTTAACTTTTGCAACAGACGGCACCCGAAAGCCTAGAAGGCCCTGCAAACATGCTAAGTGAGGTCTAGTTAAGGCTCTTTGTATACTTGAGAAGTATGGCACTTTCTGCCAAAAAGTACCTACATTAAATAAAAGAAGCAGTCAATAAATAGGAAGTGAAATACTGTATAGTTGCTTACTGGGTAGAATGGATTCACAAAAATTTCACCTTAGTTGAAATCATGGAAGTTGAAGACTTTTACAGACATTTAGAGAAAGCAAAATTCTTATCTGACCTTTTGAATGGTTCTAGTCATATATCCTTCCTATGAAATGGGGTTTACTATCTGGTAACATGTGGATAAATGAAGAATATTGTACTATATACATGATCCAGAGCACCTACAGCATGGGGATTTAATATAAAGTCACCACTCACAGATTTATAAGCAAGCCTGTATATTAAGTGCCAAGGCACATTTTAAGTCCTGTATGTTGTGCAGAGATGTCCCATTTAACATTTGTCTAAAATGTGTGTTTAATAACTTGCGTGATGTGAAATTTGTTTCCATAGCAATGCAGGTAATATGGTTATAAAGAAATGTGTTTCTTTGGATCTTATCTCTTGAAAGTTGAGAAAAGTTGAGTTCAGTTATCATACTAATTGGCCAGATTTTCATGCTAGAGGCTATTTTCCCTAAGACCTCCTTTGCTCTGTTTTGTTGTCTTACATTTGACCTGTTAAAAAGTCTGTTTGCAGTCTCTTTTTTTCCAGACAAAGTTGATGTGTGCATAATTGTATTTCAGTGTTCTCCCATTAAGAAAAAGTCTAGTGTCACCTTTATGATAGAAAATGTATAGTGATCATTAACATTGGTAGCACTTTTCCTCTTGGTCTTCAAGTCCGAAGGCAGAGCAATAAAAGCATTTGGTGAGAACAGATGCTTCAGAAAGAGCTATGACAGTGGATGCTTGCAATCTTAAATTACCTTACATAGCATAACTTTGGGAAATCCTCTGATTGTACAATTTCTGCCTATAAATGGGAAATAATATATGTGCAGGTGGCAACTAGCATATTGGAGAGAAGTTTAGATTTTTTTCCTCCTTATATGCTTGTTTACTACATATGCATGGTGCTTTTTGAGTTGCAAAAATATGACATCTCCCCCTCCCCATTTTGAAGTGATCCTAAGCAGAGATTTACACATGTATTTTCTCTACAATGAGTAGAACAACATGTTGTACTATGTTAGATTTGATTTATCTCTAAATTCATTGTGGAAATTCCGTGAAGAAGGGAACTGCCACATCCAAGTTCTTGTGGAAATGAGGAAAAGCTGATTTTTTTTTGCCTTTACTAGCCGTATTCACAAAATTTATGTGTCTTCCTATTGCCAAAATCCATGCTGAACTTACTGTTCTAATTTTCAAAGAGAAATCAGTGTTTCAATATCTTGGTAGGGAAGTCCTCATTTTCTTTGCTTAAGGCTAACTAGTTCTGGTATGTCTAAAACACATCCAGATGGTGCTAGTATATTTGACTAGTAAATTGGGATGCTTTTATTGCAATCATTCATATCTCCCCCCTTTAATATTTGTGCGCTCTAGGGTCAACCCATCACAAATGGGAATGGCCAGGATTGTGATCAGCAAGAATAGAGATCTATTATTGTGAAGTAGCTGTGGTGTACATGGAGCGTGTATCTATACCCTCTGTGGATGTTCGGTACAGAACAGCAATAGAGTTTTCTACTCTAAGTTAGGTTTCATGATAGAATAATTATTGCACATAGAAAACTAGTAGGCTGGAATCATTCCTGGTGCATTAGCTTCTAAAAACAAGGAACCTTTGTTTGGAATTTGGGATGAGTACAGATACATTAATGGCTTTGTACATTTCAGAATAAAGGGAAGTAGGACGATTTAGCACCATTGCATGCCTCTCAGGATGTGCTAATTAGCTTTCTTCAACCAAGTATTCTCTGCATGTGCTGGTCCTACAGACTCCTAGTATTCCTTGTCGGCATAGCTAAATCTCTTGGGAAGAAAAAAAAAGGCTAGGGACAATTGCAATGATTTAATAGTGTGGAACTGATATGTGTGATGTACTTGATGCACAGAGAACATCCCTAGGCCAGCCTGTAGCCCTATTAATATATGGGATCATTTGCTCTGGGTCAGGCTGCATTGATGTATTCTATAATGTTGTCTACTACCTGTGCGGAAGTGTGTGCAGATTGTAGCCCTTGGTCAGTGATGGTATACGTTATAGTCGGGAGAAGCAGACACAGGCATGCTTTGTTTTAGATGCAAAGTGTCATCTTTCTTTTATTTATTTTTTAAATGGCAAATTCCTTTCAGAAAATTAGTTTAGCGTCAGGGGAAAAAAGAACTGTTAGTGAAATATCACTTGATCCTCTCCAACTCCTAAAAATTAGCGTGAACGGGCTTTCTGCAGGAGACCCACCTGTTCTTGAGGTAGAAGCTGATGTCAGTATTGTGCAAATCTTTCTCCATTTCATATTCTGGAGCTAAATTATAGCTTCCGTGAGAAGTGCAGGCAGCCTTTCTTAGAAAAGCCCAACTTTGAATTGGAACAGTTTGCAGCTTCTTTATTTGGCTAAAGCAAATACGACAGTAAAAGCAAAGCACACCCTGCAATGCTAATGATGGAGTAGTCAAAATATTTATTGAAAAAGAGGAATAGAGTATTTTTAAAAAACCTTGTACCTGCCATTTATTTGAAAAAGCACATTCTCCACAGTTTAACTGCCAGTGCCAAGAAAAGATTTGTTTTTAGAAATGTATTTTTTTTCAGACTTAAAGTGTATAATTTAAAAGTATTACATTGCCATCTTGTAGTGATAGACCATTTACAATTGCCAATTCACTGTAACTATTATTTATTAAAAATGAAAATTGTAAGAATGCTTTCAGATCAAAGTAAGCAAAATTCTTTTTTTATTATTATTAATCTACATTAGCTGTTTCTCCCCAGCACCTGCCCCCTGCAACGTCTTGGATTGACTGAGACTAACTCTGCCAGTAGATTAACTCCTTTCTAACCTGAGATTCCTTGAGCCCCCTTTAGTAGTTGACCTGGTTTAAAAATGTTTTTGTATGCTAACCTCTATTAATTAAAATGTTGATGGAGTTTATTTTTACCAAAGAGATGCAATTCATTATGATAAAGTATTTCAAAATAAACTTTGTTTTATAACACTTTGGAGTAATGGATTTCTTTGCCTTTTGATATAGAGCAAAACTTTATTTTACACTTTCCATAGGAACGTAACACCAGTTTGGTGTAGTGATTAAGGTAGGAGGCTAGCAAGCAGGAGACAGTGAACTTCTGGAAGGGAGGAGATCCAGCTGGGTGACTTTGGGCCAGTCATTCTCTCTCCAGGAAAATGAAATGGCAAACCACTTCTGAAATCTTGGCTAAAAATGACAGGGACGTGTCAAGGTAGTTGCTCGGAGTCAGCAATAACTCAAAGGCACCAAAAGCAACAACAACAACACCCAACCAACTCTTACCAAAAAAAATTGGGATGGGGAAAGTGGACTGGACTTTCCAAGTTTTGCATATTAGCTACAGTGTGACACCCATGTGGGAGGCAATTCTTGGTTACATGCTTCTTGACCCTTCATTTTTCTCCATCATTTTCTCTGTTCTTGCAATTACTAAATAGCCACTATTTACCTGCATGCAGACACGAATAATTATGGTTCCAATTTCATGTATATAGGAAATGTTTTTCCCTCTAAAAACCTGTTTCAATAATGTAAAAGACAGTTTGGAGGTGACAGATTTTGGAAGAATGTCCTGGGGGCTTTCTTGGTGGTTTTGATTGTCATTCAAGGGATCAATTTTTCCTGCAATATTCTGAAATTCCATTACAAAGAGTAGAGTCAAAGTTTTGTGCTGCTTCTTGCTTTTATTTCTCATGTGGAAGAACATAAGATTGCCATAAGGAGAAGCAAAATGATGATACCTTAGAAAGTTAGGTTAAATCTAGAAACCTTCAGTGTTTTATTACATTTATTGGCATGGATAATTCAGCTGACTGCTTCAAAGTATGCAGTCACATGAAGCAGTGTGCAGTGGCTAGAGTATTGGTCAAGAATTCAGAAATACACAGGTTTAATCAACCCAATCATCCACTTTGCAAAATGATTTGGGGCTAGTAGTTTACACTTAGCTTATCCTATTGTACAAGTTTGTTGCTAAAATGAATTCGAATGAGTGAGATATAAATAACATGTTTAAAGGTAGTGATGTCATCTAAATGTAAAGTTTTTAGTAATGTAGTGTCAATACTCATGTTCTTAAGCCATATACTTTCCCGATCTCTTCCCTTTAAGATCCTTATCAATGGAGATATTGGTGATCAACACTGCAATATCCACATGAAATGAGAGTTCTCAGTTGTTGAGCAACATGGAAAGCCAGCTAGTAACTTGTGATGGGCAACAGAGAAATCCACAGTTTAAGCAGCCTGCCCATTGCATACTGTCAAATCCACAATTCAAAAAGTAGTTGGGAATTTGCAAGCTTCAGTTAACTCTGACTGCAAGTGTCTGTTATTTAAGTGAAGTGGCATTTTAGGAGAAGAGTGGTTTATAGATAAGTTCATAGGTATCCCAAAAAATATTGATTAAAAAAAATATCTGATATATCATGGAAGCTTGTGGAAGAGTCTTCCTCAATCTGGTGCCTTGTATTTTTATTGGACTTCAACTCCCATAATTCAGCAGCATTTTCTATAGGAAATAAAGTTCATCACATCTGAAAAATTCTAGATGGGGGAAAAAAGATGTTTTAGAAGTTGGATAAAAGGAAATATTTATATTCTGCGAGAGAGTAGTCTGTGTCTATGTCTGTTTTGCATAATTTTAATTCCTAATATGTGGCACAGCTTGGTTCAAAGAGTAAAGTACACTTGTAACTTGTACAGACTTTGCCTACATATACATTGTCCCGTTTCACATAAATTTGTATAGAACTTGTCTTCATTAAAAAGTGTCCTGAAATGTGGAAACAAATTGGATGTCTGAAAAATATCCTTTCATTATCTTGACTTCTCTTATAAAACGAATAATTGTGTCACAACTACTTATCCACCTTCCTCTCTACAGATTCTCTTGCTAAGATTAGCTAAACTAATGAAGGCTTTGAAGGATGGAATGATGCCTTTACAGGAATTTTGCTTTATGAATCCATAAGCTTTTCTCCAACCCTGGAGCAACTGTAGTCCAAAACTTCAAGAGAGCATTGCATTACAGAAAGCTATTTAAAACAAAAAGATTTCTTCTTGAATGAGTTTGAAAGTCATTGCATTCAGAGATGCCTTTGGAACAATTTGTATGTCTTGTCAAATAGTGTGATGTCATCTCTACCCAATCATAACCTGTTTTGTATGAGCAGAAGGTTGACTCTCCAGGGAAGTATCCAGTGAATGACAGTAGCATCCCATGCAGTGGTTGCTAGGAAACCAAGCCAGCTTTCTTTCAGCAAGACCTAATTTTAAAGATTTAACTCTAGAAGAACCAGGATTCATTTCACCTAGTGATAGATAGATAGATAGATAGATAGATAGATAGATAGATAGATAGATAGATAGATAGATAGATAGATAGATAGA
>JANHFO010002021.1:95934-107175 GCA_032468095.1 Pareas carinatus
GCCAGCTGGCTGGGGAATTCTGGGAGTTGAAGTTCACCCGCCTTAAAGTTGTCAAGATTGGGAAACCCTGCTCTAGAGGATGGAACAGATGCTCTAATTTTTTAGTTTTAGTTTTATGGTTTTGTACTTTTAACATTGTGAGCTTCCCAGAGCTATGTTCTAACATGGGTGGCCGTACAAATCTTATAAACAAATGAATAGTGAGAAACTTTGAATGTTATAATGATGTAAAGGAAAAAGTGATGTGATATTGTTTTTGAAAATAGGCAAAAGAGTGCCGCGTCTGAATGCTGAACAGAAAGGGCTGGTGAGGGTAGAGGATAATACTGAACATATACAGTGGAGGATAGAAAGTGGCAAGATCAAAGAAGTATTTGAAGTGATTTGATCAAGATAATAGTGGTAGTTGATATCTAAAGATAGAAAGTAAAAAAGTGTAAAGGTGTTGGAGAAAGAAAAGACACCCGAGTGAAGGTGACAGGGTTGGAGCAGGTAAATTCAAATTCTTCAGCAGAATGGGAAGCAGGATATCAAAAACACATCCTTTTTAGGGTTGAGTGGAATGAAATGGCATTGTTTGCACAGATTGATGGTACAGGAAATGAGCAAAGAATGAATTTTATCATGAATGAAGTTGCTCAACTCCTTCTATTTTAGCGCAGTATTCATCTGTTTGAGGAAATGATTGAGAAACAACCTAAAATTAGGTCAGAAAACCTTCATTGAGAAAAAGCAGCAAATGTGTCTAGAGCTGGTAATTAGGAAAAACTGAAGATGCAAACAGAAAAAAGCTATTTTGAAGAAAATCAGTTGCATGATAGGCTGGAGGCTACAGAAGGAAAAATACGTACAACATAAGGAGATATTGAGCAAATTGGTGATAGAAAGAATTTCAGAGTTTTAGCTAAAAATAAGATTAAGAAACAGATAGTCCTTGATTTACCTGTACACCGCCCTGAGTCCTTTGGGAGAAGGGCGGTATATAAATCTAAATAAATAAATAAAAATAAATAAATAAATTTAATTTATGACTGTTGTAGCATCCCCATGGTCGCGATAAAAATTTGGGTGCTTGGCAACTGACTCATCCTTATGACAGTTGCGGTGTCCAGGTGTCATGTGATCGCTTTTTGTGACCTCCTGACAGGCAAGGAGGAAACAAGATTCACTTAACAATTGGGTTACTCACTTAACAACTGCAGTGAGTCATCTAACAACTGTGGGCAATAAAGGCTATAAAATGGACAAAATTTACTTAACAGATGTTTTACTTAGAAACAGAAATTTTGGGCTTAATTGTGGTTGTAAGTCAAGGATTACTTGCAGAGATCTTTTTTTTGAAAAAAAATTGGCTGATAACAAAAATATGAAGAGACAAAAAGGAGCCTAAAGTAGTGCACCTGGCTGGGGACAGAGGAGTACTGGGTTGTGTCCAAAGCTAGAAATTGAGGGAGGAAGCTAAGGAAAAGTGGCTATAGTATCAAATAGACTATCAACAAGAACATTAACATAACTGGAAAATCAGAGGAAGAATAAAAGGCATTGTTTTTGGGCCATAACTATATGTTCTAGCTACAGTTGTTGGAAATTTAACTTACTGTGGTGTGCTTTTATTTGTTTATTTTGATAGTGTCGAGCACTTGTAAAACGGCTTACTCTAGCAGAAAAAGCAAAAGAATCATCCCTGGAAAAAATGAAACTAACAAGACTTAACATCAGCAAGTTACAGGCAAGCTTTTTAAAAACTTTTGAGTAGTGGTGTTTTTAAAATTTGTTTTGCAATTTTAATTATGGTTTTTAGCATTGTCTAATTATGATTATCTGACTTTATTATAGCTACTCAATGGACAATCCAGTTCTGTTGGTTGAATTTTTTTAATCTGCTTGGTTACACTGAATTTTTCATTACTGGTGGGTTGCAGGGTAGATTAAAGAGTCTGTTTTCCAGGCCTGTTATGTTTTGAGGTAAAAACGTTTGAGTTCCAGTTGTAAAGTGCCATTTGTACTTAATATACAAAATGTCCCAAGTGCAATTCTTTAAAACACGAATTGATCAACGTCTTAAAGGAAATGCAAAATCACAGTAAGCTTTAGAATATGAAACTTCTTTTTCTCTGGATATGTCCTATTTTATGGGCTACTGATTGCACCAATATGCCATTGCTTTCCAATGTTGGACAGAACCTAAAGGTTCTCCTCTGAATTTTTAGGATGAATTGACAACAACCAAAAGAAGCTATGAAGATCAGTTAAGCATGATGAGTGACCACCTTTGCAGTATGAATGAAACGTTAACCAAACAACGGGAAGAGATAGATACATTAAAACTGACTAGCAAAGTAAGTAATCTCAATGCCACAAGTGATATTTGGTTTCTTCTACAATTTATTGGAGTGTTGTATTGTTCTGTGCATTTATGGAGGTTTAACTTCATGATCTATGGAAATGCCTTAGGTTTCACAAGAAAGATATGTATTTGAGTACACTATTGATCTGTTCTGTGAATTATGCAAAATAATCCTGAGAGAGTTTTGATTTGACAATAAGGATTGTCTGTGGTTTAATATTTAATTATGCCCACAGTTCTTCCGAGCAAATAGAAAATATATTAAAGTTTCATTCAGAAGGAATATATTCTACATTAGATGTTTAGATGTGATCAGGAAAGAGATACCATTTTTGGAATAAAGGGTAACAGGATGGATAGCACAAAACAAGCCACTAAATAAAGATGAGATGAAGAAAAATGTAAAGATATATGTTTTGAGAAGATGTATAAGTGAAAAAAATGGCTTATACCTAGGAGTAGCAAGTACGAAGCACTGAAATAAGAGAAATAGAGAAAGGAATTATTTTGAATGAGTGAACAAAGACTTTATTGAGCTTTGAAATTGTGAGTCATAACACAGAGGCAGTTTAGATGGTTTTAGGCTCACTCCTTGACCTCTTCATTTAGAAGGAATTATAATACAAATTCAAGGTTTAAGATAGAGATTTTGTTAACAATTGATGCAGGGCTTTCACTGGGCTGAAATGAAGCAGTTGTCTGCTTAGGCATGGCAATATTGTGAGTTAATTTGATGAGGCATGAATGAGAAAACATGCATACAGTTCTATTAATGGAAGACTAATTGTAACCCTTCAGGTCTGAATTAAATTTCTACCTTATTTTAAAATTACTGGTTAGTTACTACTTTCATTTGAACGCCTTCATAACGACTACATAAATAAATAAATAAATAAAATAAAATAAAATAAATAAAAAGATTGCTTCCTGGCAATTTACATACCAGTTTGGGTCTTATATCAAGATCCATATTAATTCAAACTAAGTATGACATGAGATCAACCCAGCAACCAAACATTTATTTGCTAGAAATCAGTATTGTGAATTTTTTGAAGAAAGTAATTAATGTAGCTCCCAAATCATAATTTTATTTCCCACTAGTGAAAAAAATTCCTTTTCTTCCAAGCAGCCTTGTTACAAAGAGTGTCCTGTGAGCAAGTCTTCATTTTTGAAATGTATTACTTTACCTTTATTTATATTTGTTTATATATATTTTGTTTATAATATGCTTTTGTTTTATTTTGAAATAAAATTGAAACCATTTCTTAAAGTTAGCCTTTTTTAAAAAGAAATCACCATTAGATTAGCTCAAGGTTTCCCAATCTTGACAACTTTAAGGCGAGTGGACTTCAATTCCCAGAATTCCCCAGTCAGCCATGCATTAGCATATTTGTAGTATGAATCCATCTAGTTGCCATATATCAGTTGTCTTTCAGCCATTTTGGTCATGCATGGAATCTGGTGCTTCCTTGCTACATTCCCAAGTTCCAAAATCTGATGGTAACTAAGATACCTATTGCTTTTATAAATGGTGAATTTTCTGCCTAATGCCAGGTTCTTGGTAAAATAAATTGAACTAATAAACTACTTAAAAACTTTAAGAGCAGCTATGCATAAGTGTTGTGATCTAAAAAACTGAGCTGGAAGTACAGAATCCAATGCAATTATACAGCAGCATTCTGTCATTTTTGTCATTATCATTTGTGTTTTTTCCTTGATCTAGGGAAATTCCAAGAAGAACAAAAGCCGATAGTATTGGTTGGCTACCTGTTTTTACAATTATGCTGCTGCAGAGGAAACACCGATGCTGAGACTGGATTTCAGTTGGTCAAATCACCTGTTGCCTGGATATGTCTGTAATGCAGTTTAGGCTTTGATGTTGTGCATAGAATTGAAATCACACTGGCTTTGTTAGCCCGCAGAATCTAAACTGAACTTGGTGTGGTCAGAAAGAGAGGCTGGAAAATGAATATTGTATGGATAGCATGCATAGGACTTAAGCATAATTTTTTTTATCATACACTTTGGATAAGTTTTAATTTCCATCTCCAGACTTCTTCAGTTGTGTATGTTTTGGTGCATACTAGATGAACAGATTGGGCATCAATGCAGTAATTGTCTTTTCCTTCATCCATTCTTGTCTACCAACAAACCAGATATATCAAGACTTTTGGGGCATTATCCAGCTGTACAATTATTGTAGTATGTCTTCTAATGAGTTTAGATTTTTTAAGAGAGGCAGCCTCAGAATGCTTATACTGAAACATTCAATACAATGTGACTAATACAAATTCCTATTAATTGTAATGAAAACTGGAAATGCATAATAGTTGTCTTTTGAAATGAAGGAGAGAAAGAGGGCCAGAGAAGGAGTTAATGTAAAACTGTGATGGATCTTTCTCTTATTTTTGTTTGTCTTACTTATTTTCCACACAAAAGCATTACTAAGAAATCACCCTCACCAGCTGGAATAAGATGCAGAGAGGAAAAACGCTAAGAAGGTTATCAGATAAAGGCTAGTATATAAGATAAGACATAATAAGTTACTGAATTCTTAAAGCCGTGTATAGAAGGACTGCTCTGGAATTTGATGTACCCGCGAATAAGTCTACAAGCTAAGAGGTGTAATGCAGAGATCTTGGGATTTGTTTGCATCTCTGCCTACATTTTTACATCATAGTTTGTTATTTTCCTTTTCCTGTTCAGGTCCTCTTGAGAATGGTGGCTTGAATCTTGAGATTCACTTACCTGGTTCTATTAGAGGCTGAATCAATCCTTGAATGATTGCTGTATGGAATTTGTAATTGCCATCTAAATGTACTGATATTTCCATTCACTTTTTTTTTTGCAAGGGTTCCCTCAAACCAGGAATTTACACAAACGTTTACTATTGTATTAGTTCTACTGACCTATAAGAGATAGATGTTCTACCATCAGAGGTTACTCCACTGTATTAACTACGTCAATGTGCTTTATGAATGTAGAATAAATACAAAACTTCTAAATATTCCCGTTAGAGGTTTTTTGAAATGTGGTAGTGGTCCCAAATTTCACAATTATAATATTGAGCAACTCTGTCTTGAGTAAATTTATATCTCATGTTTTATGTTTTTTTTAAGAATATATCTGTACTACATTGTCTGGAACAAATATTAAAAATCTTGACTAATGGAAACACAGGAGGATTTTATGCACTTAAGAAAATAATGCTTCTTTTCAAAAACTAATGTTAAACTGATAACTCGTAAAAGAGGAATTACTCTCAAATCATCTCAAATTGTCTAGAAAATTAGTAATATTTATTTAGATTGAAATACAAACTAAGAGAGAGTAGATTTTAAAATGACTGGCTGATTTGACCATGGCTATTTTCATATTATGCTGCTGATTCCTGAAATCCTTTTGTTATCTCATGCTCAGCCTTTAAGATATTGCGACAGCTGTTAAAGGGGGCAGGGTAAAAAGAAAACATCTGGTGGAAGATTAATGAAAAGCTCATGTATAGAGAGAAAACTGCATGCAATTTTAGATATACAGCATGCTGATTTACATTTGCAGGTTTTTTAATAAAATGAACCACATATGCACTGTAGTTTTGAAGGGTAAAAGGACACATTGCAGCAATTTCTGTTTTTACCTATCCTTATATATTAAATATTTTTCACCCTACATTAAGCCATACATTATCTGCATCTGCACTTTGGGAACTGTTTTATTGCCAGCTAACTGATTTTATTTCCTGTTCATTTCTATGTAGGAATTGAACATGGGAAGCTTTGATTTGGAATTGTAATCAAACATGTTAGTACAGTGTGGTTTTAATACTACAAAAGAGCTGCAAGCCAAAGGAAAAATTCATATGAAATGATATGTAAATACTTTAGCACATACCTCAAAAGATCTTGTTGGGGCCTGTCTATTGCTCTTTGTTTTCTTTCTTGATTTTTGCCTTTCTGAACTCATCTAGAATGATATAAAACAGGTTGGCTAAAACTAGCATAAAGCAACTCCATAATTAAATTTATATTAACATCAGTTACAAAGCAGTAATATTGCTAGTCCTTCAGATGCTGTAGCATATATTTGCTTAATCTTATGCATATTTATGCAGAGAGACAATCCTCTTATTTGCTCATGTCCTAGAATAAGTAGATTTTTTTTTAGCTCAGATGCACTTTTATGTCTAGTTTTGTGGCTAGACACAAACATAGTCTTATTAGCGTGAATGATCTTTCATGAGCTTCAGTTGGTTTCTGGGGGGATTATTGGACAGGATGGTACAGTCACAGTGATCAAAGCTCAGTTAACTTCCCAACTGGCTGATTATTTATCATGATGAGCCATATCTTGTTTTAGCCTTAGTTTATTTTCTACTATGGTTAGGTCACAGATCTTATGAGACTTACCAGTCACGCTTGTGAGTCACAAGTAGCCTATAACAGTGGTCGCCAACCTTTTCTACCTCAGGCACCACAAAATTCATAATTTTAAATCCTGCGGACCACTAATATGAATTTTTTAAAAAAAATACATTTGTAAAATAATGATCAGAGAACTTCCATTTTCCATTTAGAGCTGTAGTGGCGCAGTGGTTAGAGTGCGGTACTGCATTCTACTTCTGCTAACAGTCGGCTGCCAGTAAGTTCAGCAGTTCAAGTCTCAATAGCTCAAGGTTGACTCAGCCTTCCATCCTTCTGAGGTTGGTCAAATGAGGACCCAGATTGTTGGGGGCAATATGCTGATTTCTATAAACCGCTCTAGAGAGGACTATAAAGCACTGTGAAGCGGTATATAAGTCTAACTGCTATTGCTGTTGCTATTTTATTAATATAAAAGGCGCCTATTTAATATAACAATTTTTTAAAAGCTTATTTAACCATAAAATATTTAAAGGTTGTTTAATCGTAGCAAAATTATTAGTTTAATTTTTACAAAATAATTGAAGCTTCTTGTAAGTATTACACATTTTTGTGTGATATTTGTTCCTGCTTGAGAGAATGCGACAGACACACAAAAAGAGAGACACACACAGAATGAGAGAGAGAGAATGAGACACCCACACATCCACACCCACAGAGAGAGAGAGAGAGACAGACAGACAGACAGACAGACAGACAGACAGAGGAATGAGAGACAGACAAAACAGAGAGAGAGAGAGAGAGAGAGAGAGAGAGAGAGAGAGAGAGAAAATGAGAGACAGAGTGCCTCGCTGTATCTGCCATGCCCAGGAGCAGGAACCATGCAACTATACAAAAAAATTCAAATTATCTCCAAATTTTCCTGTGGACCACCAAAATTTTCTCACGGCTCACTGGTGGGCCTTGGTCCACAATATAACAGGCAACTTTGTCTTTTTTAAGATTTGGGGGAGGAAATTTGGGAGAGGATCCTAAGAGGTGAAAATGTATGTATGTATGTATGTATGTGATTTTTATCCCACCTTTATTATTTTATAAGTAACTCAAGGTGACAAACTTGCATAAATACCCAGTCCTCCTGTTTCCTCCACAACAGCAGCCCCGTGAAGTGGGTTGGAGTGAGTGAAAGTGACTGGCTGAAACTCACCCAGCAGGCTTTCATACGTAAAGCAGGACTAGAACTCTCAATCTCTTGTTTCTAGTCCAGCACCTTAATCTCCACACCAAATTGGCTCTTCAAGGATAGGTTTTGCTCTTCAAAAGTAAAAGCCCTTTAATGCTTTTGAAACAAAAGGGTTGCCATATTGTAGGAAAAGCAGCTGATCGTTGCTTTGCAGCAGATAGCATATCTGAAAGTGGAGGGTGTTGTTTTCAGTCATTTTTATCCAGATTATTTCCTGGTCAACCTGTGAATTCTTCAAATACTAAGACCAGTTAGCAAGGTCTGCCTGAGATGCTTAATGGGTCTGGTTGCTTGCTTGAGGATTTCCCAAGCAGTTTGGGAGAAAGTCCTCCATATGCTTTCTACAACTTCGGAATTCAGAGATGACAAAAGCACCAAGTGATCTCATTGCCTGCTGATCTTACCATATTTCTGAATTTACCAAGGAACCCAGGGAGATCAAGTAGCATAAGTGATGCCTGAAGTTGCAGGGTGTAAAACAAGGAATTAAAATATGAACTGAGTACAGGTACCAGTCTAGATTTAGTGAGGCCAAGTGCTGTTACTTGTCTGTGCTTATTTCAGTGACAAAATTATGTTAGGTTTAAGATGACCCTGTTAATGAAGGGCAGAAGAGAAAATCCTTCCTGCAGCACATAGGGTCTATTTGTTGAATATTTTGTTAATAAAAGTAGTTACATTCAGCCATGTCTAGATTGCTCATAAACATAATTCTGTGAAGAGACTTGTAGAATGTCTTGCATGGATATCTGTGATTTGTTTGGTCTTGTGAACTCTCAAGAAGTGATAAGATCCTTTGCATCAAGATCTCTGCCACCTGAAGGCTAGATCCATGCCCCACCTGGCTCTATTAATGTCTGCGCATTTGGATTCAAGGATGACTAATACTTCTTTGGGAGCAAGGGTGGTATCTGCCATCTTGGAAGAAGTGGTGGTACACCTCCTCCTCAAGAAATACCTGTGGAGAAGAAATGATTGAAGTAAAAAGTGGGATGACAATTGCCGAAATGATGTGTAGTACAGCAGATGATCTGAATGTGTTCCAGCATGGGTTTAGATTAGATATGTAATCAAAATAACATTAATGTAGTCACCATAGTGGATATTCTTTCTTGGGAACTAAATAGAGGGAGTGAGGCCCTCCTGATCCTACTTGATGTCAGCAGCAGTTGATATAACTGGCACTGGTATCCTTAAGCACCTTTGAGAGGATGGGTGCTGTTTTAAAGTGTACTCCTTCCTGGGAGGGCAGCTCTAGTTAATAGCACAGGACAGATAAACAGATGAAGAGACTCCTCAGTCCCTTCTCTATGGGATACCCTGGATCTTGCCTCTTTTCCCCATACATTTAATATCTATATGAAACACTATCAGAACTATTTAACATTCATTCACACAATATCAATGTACTGTATATATATATATATATATCTCACAACTGTTAGCACAGTCCAATAAACTATTACAGTATCAAGTAAGCCCTGAAATGACTTAAGCCATTATTAATGGACTTAAAACTATTGTGCTATTAGGAATTGAGATTAAAAAAAAAGTTCACTGGAGCAGAACCTATGTTCTCCATGTACCTATTCAGGAAGACAATATGAACCTTACATATTTTAAAGTGTACATATAAGATTGTTTCTTTTATAAGGCTGAATGTTCCTTGTCAATTTGAGTGTCCTGCAATGGCTCAAAAGTGTCTGTGCTTTTCTTATCTGGACAAAGAAGCAGAAGTTGAGAATTCCTATGATTTGGTAGAAATCCATTTTGCTGCTATCTCGGCTTGGAATTTGAGATTGCAAATGAGAAAAGAGTCCCTGTGTCTGGATATGAAAGGAATTCTTGATCACTAGTGTACAACATTTAAGGACTAAATTAATTGATCAAAATATGTTGACAAGCTATTACAGCATTCTTAAACTGTTGGGAATGCGAGATAACACATTTTAAAAATTATGTTTTGGAGTGTGTAACTATTGAGATGAAAAAAAAAATGAAAATGGTTAAATGTTAATGCTAGTTTTCTGAGATCTTAGTTTGCAGATAATTGTTTTTTTAATCTGTTGTCCTCTCTAATTTAATATTAAACAATACTGCAATGTATTGGTTTTCCTTAAGACAGATGGGAGAAAGGATTATTTGTTGTTGAAATATGGTCGTATCAATTATTTAAAGAATATACTGTAAATTCAGTTAACCAACAATATGGTGTAACTGGTATATGTGCAACAGCAATCTCAATTGTTTCACATGGTGGGCAGAAATACTCTGTTCCACACATAATTTGGGTAGCAACACATAAATTCAGGAGAACCCCAGGTTTTACAGATACAAAAAGAAAAAGTAGTGCCTAAAATTCCCTCTGAGTGTGACTAGTAGTCTCAGAATCCTGGCTAATAGCCTGTGATAATCATCAATAGATGGTAGCAAAAAGTTCATCTCTCTTAACTGCAATATAGGCCTCATTTGGATTTGTGCAGTGGATGTATAAGGGTCCTTAGAGTCTGAGTTCAGATTAGAAGTTTCGTGTGTGAAAGATGCATTCAACCGTGAAGTGCACCCACATAATTATTTCAAAATAGTGACTATCTGACCACCAACTAGTCAGCCATTTAGGTGGCAGGAAAGAGAGAGAGTTTTGTCCCTTATGGCTGTCATCCACTGGTGATCCAGATTTTACAACCCAGATGCCACCACTAGATAGGTGTTATGAATGGCTGAGAAGCCTAAGAAATAATTTCACCCTTTCTTGTGTCAAGTCAAAGCATGCTAAGTGCAAAATCAAAGCATACAAATTAAAGCACACACTATAGCTGTCAACCAAAAGAATAGAATAGGAAACATGACTGAATACTGAAGCCAGATCTGCACTGGTTGCATCCAGTGGTAGAAGGACCTTTTCAGAAGAAGGTCTCGTGGGAAAGGAGTCAAGGAAGGCTAAAATTATACTTTCAGTTAAATGCCTGTCACTGGATAAGCTGGACACAAATTTCAGGGCTTAGAGTTCTCTAGGTTGACCAGGTTTAAAAAGGGGTGATCAAAAAAAATGCCTGTGGAAACTGGGTTCCCAGTTTGACTAAAGAGTAAACATTGTAAAACAGGCACTGAACACAGGGCCCAGATGGAAGAATTAGTTCCTTAGCAGGAACCTTTTCCCCCTGGAACTTTTTTTTATGTTTCAATCTTTTTATTAATTTTCACAAAGTAAGAGTGAATTAGTTATATTAATAGCAGAGTTACAGAAAAAAAAGGAGAGAAATACTTATCTACACACACACATACACATACAC